>JANHGN010017724.1:11852-36062 GCA_024605025.1 Megaceryle maxima | reverse complement strand
GTCCTTGATCACCTCCCTGTCCTCCATGTGCCTGACCAGGCCTTCTAGGAGAATCTGCTCCATGATCTTCCCAGGCAAGGGGACCCATCTGCGAAGAAGGGACCCTCCTCTGCTGTCAGTTTGCTAGGGCAGTGAAAGCTTTTGTATGTTTTGTGGGGTTGGTTTTTTGTTTTGTTTTGGTTGGTTGGTTTGGTTTGTGGTTTTTTGGTTTGGTTTGTTTGTTCGGGTTTTTTTGGTTTGCCTTTTTTTTTTAATTTTTTTTGTAAACCGGCCAACTTCCAGTAAAGTGCAAGATCAAGACTTGAATTCCCATGAAGTAGAGTTCAATGAAAATCCGCGTTCTCTGGGCCAACAATAAGTTCTCTTAAATATAGGAGAGGGACTAAATAGAATTGCTTTTCAGTTTTCAGATGCTCCCTGTAAAAATAGACGTGAGGAAGCCCAGTGCTGTGAGGATGGGTATGTACGTGACAGCCATTTTATGGGAGCTTTTCAGAGGCTGGAAGTCTCTCTTCCAGGAGCAAAAAGGTGCATTGCCAAATTCCAATATATCTTTATTAATAATAAACTCCAGACAGGATGGAAGCCTACATAGACAGTAAATTATAAACACTGCAAAAATATGTGCTACTCACAGTTAAGCATGTCCAATACTTTAAAAATGGAATACTGACAACAGTAAAAATTGGAAAGCTGTACTATGGTAGAAAAAAGTCCACTGAACTCTGAGCATTTTGGAGGGTGTTCACCTTGAAATTAGGACTGAAAATGGAAAAGTATTTGTCCTTCTGGAATTTCTTTTGTCAAGGTACACTTTCTCAGAGGAATATGGGTGATACTAAGAGAAGGGGGAAAAACAACATGCAGACAGTAGAGGAATTTAAATTAGCATGATGTAAAAAAACAAACCAAACCAAAACCCAACATGTATTTAGGATATCAAACAGTATAGAGAGAAAGTGGGGGTCCAGTAGTAAAACCTGTAACAGTTTAAAATTGTAATGATAAGTAATTTGCAACTTCATGAAACTTAAATCACATAAAACTGACAGACATTTTTGTAAAGCTTTTTCTTTCATCCTTGAGACATGAGGAAGTATCATACATGTTTGGGAAAAAAAACCCAACCAAACAAAAAAACCCCATTACCTTAATTTTTTTTTTTTAATCACTGCTCATCTTGTGGATTAAATCTGTGTTGGATTGCTCTTGACAATGACATCTCCTAAGGAAAATCTCTTTGTTTGAACAAGTGTTTGACCCACAGGTTTGTCTACAAATGCATTCTTGTTTCACATTGGCCACTTCAGAATTACTCCTATTCAAGGAGCTAGTCCACTTGACATATACCCAACTGATTCCTATGTTCCTCTAAAATAATTTAGACTGAGTAGCATTTAAGAATGATTACAGTTGCCTACTTTTTAAGTTTTAAGTTCTTTTCCAATTTTTTAGTTACGCACATTTGCCATTCTCTCAGGAACTTTATGGGAGACGTGCTGGCTGACCATTTCAAAGAACCTTCAGAGAACTACAGAGAAGAATAATTCCATAGAGCTGCAGAGCTTCAAATGTAGGTGAAGCTGCAACGTAGATGGAGTTCTTCATGATGAGCAAAGTAGTGTATTACAAAATGACATCACAAAATACATGAACTCTACCTGAGTTTGGAAAAGAAATTTGCAAATTCTATGCTTGCTCTATTTGGAACTGTTTCCTTTAACAGGAAGTTCCTAAACAGCACGTTACAATGCAAATTACTAAATGAAAACCATGCTATGATGGCACATTTCAGGCTGCATTACAGTAATGCTTGCTACGTGAACTTGAAAAAATGGGTGCAGTCTTTTTCATTTGGTATTTATCCGCTTATAGATGGGGTTTATGTCAATCACATAGCTAACATTTTTTCTCTTCATCACAAAAAGACCAAAACTAAATACCCAAAGTAGTGATTTGCCTGATAAAACCTGGTGTTTGCGTTAACTGAAAGAAGTATTCCAAATGCCATTGGCTGAATATACAAATTCAACAGAAGAGTCCACTTTCTGTTCCACCCAGAAGAACAAACAGGAAAGGTTCATAATCTTTCAAATTAGATATATTCCATAGTTGAATAGATAAACATGATTTAAGGGAGTAATTGTCAGTTCAGCCTTTATGTAAACTACTTCTGAAAATAAGGTTTCTCTCTGCTTCTTGTAAACAATATATTGCAAGTACATGTGAAAATTTATTTTCCTAGCAAGGGGTATTTTGACCTTAGTGTTGATATATGGTAGATATACCAGACACATAGCATCTGGAAATAAAGATCGAGAGTGGCAGAGTAGTTGTATGTTAGTCATTGCATTCCAGGTTGCAGAAATTCAAAGAATAATTTTAATTTGCAAATAAAAAGATGTCTTAGAGACTCAATGCAGTAGCTGGCAAAGAGCATTCAACAACATTAAGTAATTTAATCTTAAAGGAAAAATAAAAAGGTCTAATGAAAGTGCAGTAAGAATTTATACAACTATGTCTAGAACGGACAAAAACAAAGCAAAAAGCAAAACACTTTTTTTTTTTTTTCCCACAAGTGCTACAAAGTTTAAAAGACAAAAGGACATGAGCATAAAGTCCTGAAGTTGCTTTCTAAGGACTGTACAAGTGATGAACTAGTTTTTTCTGAGATGATCCTTTTTAAACAAACAGATCCCTCAAAACAAAGAACTCTTTGTGATTATATATTCAGTATAAAAATCACACAAACAGCAAAAAATAATTAGCGAGTACAAAACTGAAGAAAATATTGCAGCTTATTATACTTTTGCCCAAAGTGCATATAATTATTTAACTGTTTGTGGGGTTTTTTCCAGTCTGAGACTGTGAAAAATTACAAAGCACACAGCAAAGCAGCAGCAACACATGGTATTTTGGGATTCTGACTTCCTCAGCTCAGGAGAGTTAAGGGTCTTTGCAAAGGAAAACCTTTTTACTCTTAAGACTCTGAAAGACTTACATGCAAACAGAGTGCTAAAATGCACCAGTGTTCATTGCATGCAGCTTCGTATAGGAAACTGGACTGTGATTCCTAACTGACATATGCATTATTCTCTTTTAAAAGACTTTGCTCTATTATATTATTACTGTTTATTCTGAGGAGAAGGTGGAGTGTTCAGGCTTGCTTGGAATGTTCAGTCATTTTAATGTAAGTTTACAAGAACTTTTTCTTAGGTGCAGTATCATTTAGATTAATGTGTTACTCATTTTTAGCTGAAGCAACTTCAACATTCTTTTAAAAAGTTCATGAAAATACACAACAAAGACATTCAGTGTAATATAAGAGATCATATTTTTTATGTCTGAAATAGTTTTGTACTTGGTACTTCCTGGTAAGATGCTAGCAGATGAGATTTTGATACAAAAAGAACCCATCAAACACCATGAAAAAAGGTTTTGATTGTTTTTACCTTATTTAATGCATCTCACTGCTTACAGCAGTCGATATCATCTTTGCTGAACTAATTGCAGTACTCTACTTGAAAATTGCTCCAGCGTTCAGGAGTATGATTAGAAACCTTTGGGTGATCAGTTCTGGTTGTGACTAGAGGGGAATGCCATTCAGAAGAAAATAGATGGGGAAAACCTACCAGTAAAGTCAAATGGGTAATACAAGATCCATTACATATCTCTGTAATTACATTTTACCTGTGGGTTGTTGGTTTTTTTCCTCTAGAATCTCTGAATTTATTAGAGGGTTTTGAGATGTATTTTTAGAAAGATCTATCTCCTACCTTGTACATAAAGACAAGTATTTATTCATGCCACTTTCCACTTTTACATTTTTCAGGTTTATATTTTACTAAGAGAGCTCTAAAGTGGCATGCTGCTGTCTGTCAAGCAAAAAGGCAGTTCCAGCATGGTATGCTCTTTTTTTAAATGACTGAGAAAAATATGTGGGTTGTGGCTTTGGTGCAGTGGGTGGTTTTTTCAGTCCCCTGAACAGAAAACGGATCATGTGTGAATCATATCAATACAATCTATACATCATTGGTAGAAAATGTGGCTGTTTGCAAATTAAAAAACTATCCTCATTTTTTATGGTGTGCCAGTCAAAAAGAAAAGCACCTTTATAAACCTCCTTCAGTTTTTCTGAACAAGCTTAGTTTGCACATTTGAAAATAAATGAAGGTCGACGAGCTCAACATGAGCCGGCAGTGTGCTCACGCGGCTCAGAAGGCCAACTGTATCTTAGGATGCATCAAGAGGAGTGTGGCCAGAAGATCAAGAGAGGTGGTTCTCCCCCTTTACTCTGCTCTTGTGAGACCTACCTGGAATGCTGCATCCAGTTCTGGTATCCCCACCATAAGAGAGATGTAGATCTGTAGGAATGAGTCCAGAGGAGGACCACAAAGATGATCCAGGAGCTGGAGCTCCTCTGCTACAAGGATAGGCTGAGGGAGCTGGGATTGTTCAGCCTGGAGAAGAGAAGACTCTGGGGGGCTTTATAACTGCCTTCCAATACCTAAAGTAACCTACAGGAAGGCTGGAGAGAGACTCTTCACAAGAGTGTCCAGTGATGGGAGGAGGGGAAATGGTTTTAAACTGAGGGAAAATAGGAATCTTGGGAAAAAGTTCTTCAGTACAAAGGTGGCGAGACTCTGGAATAGATTGCCTAGAGGCGTTATGGATGGCCCCTCCCTGGAGGTGTTCAAGACTGGGTTGGATGAGGCCTCGAACAACCTAGCCTAGTTGAGAGACATCCCTGCCCAAGGTGGGGAGGTTGGATTAGATGATCTCTAAGGTCCCTTCCAGCCTAAGCCATTCTATGATGCTGTAATTAAAAAGAATAAATATCTATGCATTTGATAAAAATATTTATCAGAAGAAGTTACAGTATGGTGTACCTCAATTTTTTCATTATTAAAGAGCAGCTCATGTCCCCTAACTAGAAAATATATATATAAAAAAATATTTTTATAGCACTCTCAGTAAATCAACATTCTTGGCAGTTAGTATGTCAGAGTAGGCCAGCAATACTTCCTGCTCACTGCTGCCCAGGCCAAGAACACTCTTAGTGGCTCAATTAATTCACTACACCTCCGTGAACAATTTATGTTTCATGTCTTTTTCCTCTTCCGGTTTCCACATTAAAAAAAACAAACAAACAAACAAACAAAACACCAAAAAACACAAAACAGAGGTCTGCAGAAACTAAATAATGATACTAAATGCAAAACCAGCAGTTTTATGAGACAGAAATTTCAGAAAGATACACATGAGGATTTCCCCATCTTCTCCACCTATAGTATCAAATATGTATTTCTTTTATTGATTGTTTGAATACTCAGTTTTCTCTCAGCTTACAAAGTCTGTAATTAAGGGTTACTGCTCCAGATCTTACATTAAATCTGCAAAAGAGGTATTCATTTTTATTATACTGTAAAGAATAAAAGTTCTTGTTTTTATAGGAAAGTAGGAAAAATAATAGCATTTTGTTTGTGTAAAACACCATAGTTGCTGCTGCTGCTAAAACTGACTCTCTGTTAGTGTTATTGAATTAGTTGCTATCAGTAGACTACTAAAGTTACCTGAACCCTGTTGTGAAATGGCCCATGAGCTGGATTACATGATGAAGGGAGGTACATGGCCTATGAGCTATGCAACCACTTCTGGCTTGCAACATCAGAATGTGGGGTTTTTTCAAGGAAAAATTTCTACTAGTAGGGTTTGTTGACAAAAGTCTCAGTTGAGAAGCACACAGTTGGTGGCAGGGCAATCAGCTTCTCCTCTGAAGTGCTGCGACCTCCTGTTTAGGGGGGAAGATCATGAACCTGACTGACCACCTGGGAGTAATAAGATGGATGAAAGGCCAACAGTGAGAAACAAAGCCAAATATGGAGCTGCTAGAAGTGGTCAAGATGAAGTCAATCATTGAGTTGTAACATCCTGCCTAGGGAGACTGACATGTCTGTATTCATCACATTTGCTAGGTTATGTGATAAAAGTTCATCTGTGTACCCACCAAGGAACTCAGAGAGACCACCCTCATCAGCTGTTCAGATGGCAAACCTGCAAGCCTGACTTCAGATCTAATGAGAAAAGTCTTTTGCAGTCAGATGTTCTTTGTGATGTAGTGTGTCATTAAGGGCGAGACCTCAAGAGAAGCAGCCTTAGTTGGGTTACTGAAATGATAAAACGTCCCAAAGAACACAGAGTATGCAAGCTCCACCATAAAAATTGTATTTTAGTATCAAAAATCAAGAAACTAAGTGGCTTTTATTATGGCACTCAAATTCATGAGTCCCTTTCACTGTTTTCTGAAAGAAAAAAGAAAAGTGGCATTTTACTCTAATGAGTCAACAAATCAGTCTCAAGATTTTTTCCAGTTCATTAATCAAATGAACTAGATCCATGAACTAGATCCATTCATTTTAAACAAATCCCTCTCAGCTGATGCTCATAAGTCTACCTTATGAACAAGCCTTTGGAGTTGCTGCCCTTGCAAATGCCTGCTTGAAACAAGGAATATATTTATGCCTGCTCTTCAACTACTCTCCAGCTGACCAGCACCTCAGGCTCCCACTTACTGATGCTAGCTCCTGTCTTCTGCATTTGGTTCTTGTCCCCCAATGCAGCAATCCCATTTCTGGCTTGACCTTGCATCAGCCTTCTTCAATGAGGACAATCAGGGCTCCTGAAGCCCTTGTCCATTACCCCTCTGCCAATTGTGGTACTATAATTGTTTTTGTAGATGGTATAAACCTCTTTCTTCTTGGAGTGCAGCTGGCAACATACACTGGTTTCCACCAAAAAGTACACGAGAAGTCTCAGCCACAGCATAAATGCTTTTCTGTGGTACTGTTCTTAAAACTTCTCAACGCATACTGAAAAAATTTCAGTTAAAAAAAGAATTTCTCTATAGGAGAGCTGAAGTGATCCATAAGATACACTGAACTAAAATAGAGATCTGTAAAATAGACAATCTTTGGGGGTTTGTAATAGTAGAATTAAGTCTCTGTGCAGCAGCTCACTTCCTTACAGAAAAAAAACCAACAAACCCACACTAAAAAAAACCCAAACAAAGAAAAAACCAAACAGAAAACCAGGAAAACCCGCAGAACAAACCCCAAAACCCAAAACAAAAACCAGTGAAGAGCAGCAAAGCAAAAGGTATACCAGAAGTATAAAAAAGCCCATTTTACAGTGAGCAGTAATGACATCCATAACCAAATTAAACAAATAAACCAGAATAACTTCTGTGACAGCAGCTGGAGAAACAAACAAACAAACAAAACCCCAACAAACCAACCAACCAAAAAATCCCCACAAACAAACAAACAAAAAAACACCAAAAAAACCCCAACCAACCCAACAATCTGTCAGAACAGGAATCTTTTAGTGCTGGATTCTTTCCAAACTATCTCCCTAGGCAGTGTAGAAAAGAGAAAGTGAAATAAGACCAGTGCAATGCTTTGCACTACTGAAAGAGACAAAAGTCCTTCAAGAATGTTCTTAAAGAAAAGTGGTCACATATTTTACCTCATATGTCTTTCATATTTCTCTTTATAGCTAATAGCTCCGCCAAAGTTCTGATGAATGAGCTTTGCTTATCCTTTATTAATTTTTTTTTGAGCTTATGGATTTCTAAACAGGACAGCTCATGTGGAAAGCTGTATGCAATTAGTTTGTAAATAATTTGCCATCATTGTAAAGTAGTATTTATTGATATTGATGTTTCCCAAAATACCTTCTGTATTAATAACCAACTGTAATAACCAACTGTAGCTGATGTTTCAAACACAAGAAAGCTTAAAAATATCTACAGGTAATTTCTTACTTTATGCTAGAATAGTTTGCTTTTAAAAAACTGCTTAACAAATTTTAGTGCTACAGTCAAACTTTAGCAAACAAGCAGCTTGTTAATGACTTTTGTTTATTTGCATCTGTCTCTGACCTGGAGTAATACCATAGAATCATAGAATATCTTGGGTTGGGAGAGGCCTTTAAAGGTCATCTACTTTCGCCTTTCCTAGTGAGTCAGATGAATACAATCTAGTGTCCCATTCAAACAAACACAGATTTGCACATATTTCTCACATTACTGACTATAAAAATGAGGCAGTTTTTACCTCATTTCTTCCATCCTTTTGCTTCTTTGTAGGCTTTCAGCTGCTTTCATTGTTTTGACCTAGAGTCAATCTGATACAAAGCTGAGTTGCATATATTGTTCACTCACTGCTTTGCCTTGCCTGTGAATCCTAAGTCTTGTGTAACAGCTTCCCTGTCTTCACTTGCCTCTCCCTGCTGTTTTCTGCTATGGCATTCCCATGATCTTCCCAGGCACAGAGGTGAGGCTGACAGGGCAGTAGTTTGCAGGGTCCTCCTTTCTACCCTTTTTGAATATAGGTGTAACATGTCCCTTCTTCCAATCACTAGGGACTTCACCTGACTGCCATGACTTCTCAAATATTGTTGAGAGTGGCTTGGCGACTACATCTGCCAGTTCACTCAGAACTCGGGGATGCATCTCGTCAGGTCCCATAGACTTATGTATGTTCAGGTTCCTCAGGAGGTTACAAACCTGACTTCCACATACAGTCCATTCACTCCTGAGAGTCTCATGGGTCTCTGAAGCCAGTCTCTGAAGTCAGTCTCTGAAGTAAAAGGGAAGGTGGTCAGGTGCTGAAGAGCACAGAGACATCATCTCAGAGAACTTCCAGTTAGTGATAAATACCACTTCTTCAAAAGGTCATTTACATTCACAGAGCATGGGTGGTTCCTAGCCTTACTGGCTTTCCAGTCTTACAGGAGCATACCAGCATCAAAGGAGAGCATCAAAGCTGTTTGGAGGATGACTCACCCAAAAGCAATGGTAGAGGGTTTTGCAAAAGGGCAACAGTGCTCCAGCTGGCTACTTGATTTTGGATTGGGACATTAAGCCCTTTTGAAAAACAGGTTTAAAAGAGATGGTGAGTTCAGTCTGGTCACACAGGTATCCTCACCTCTGGTCTACAGTTTTCATTACTGACAAATTGCTCTGGAGCAAGACTTTCAAGGTCCTGTAGAAAGACTTGGAAAACTTTGCTATCTGTAGGCTTGCTGAGAAGCTTTTCCAATTAAAAGGTCTTTTTCTTAAATTTCACAGGTCAGTGTAAGGACTGTTCTTGTCATTCAAGATTGATTCGCCAGACTGAGCCTGAGCAGTGTAGAGGTTCAGTGCAGCATATTCAATGACTGTTATATGTAGCTAGACAGCCGAGAAAAGGCATATGTTTTTAAAACTACAGGTAATTCACTGATGGATTAGCTCACTGAATGATTTTAAGATTAAATGTGTCCAGCTTTGAGTTAGAACAGAACTAATTCATTCAGTTATTTTACTTTTTATCTCAGTCTCCTTTAAGTAACTTTCTGAAGTTAACTGTGTATTTTTTGCAGTGTCTGCTTCCAGCAGTGATAACACCCCATGTTAGTACCAAGCTGAGTTAGTACCAAGGATTGGTGTGCAGACCAAGGTCACTGCTAAATCTCCTGTACCATGTTGGGGATGCAGAAAGTAAAAGGCTGCACCTGGAGGGAGGAGTGGACAGGACAGGTGACCCCAAACTGACCAGCGGGATATTTCATCCCATATATGTCATATTTGGTATAAAACTGAGGGATCATGAGGGTCAAGCTCTATTCCTCAATGGCCAGAATCCGAGGAGGACTCTGTCCATTCTGCCTTTTATCCCAATTTGTGAATTCCTGAATCCTCTTTCTGTCTGCTGCTGAATCCAGTCTGGGACTTCCCTAGTGCCAGCTCCACAGCACTAATGGTGATGGTGACATAACTGCCATCAGGGGGGTTGAGTTCAATATTGGTTTCTATATATTTGTATATATTCCATTTTATTAATATTACTTTCATTAAAGCTGTTTTAGTTTTCTAATCAGTAAGTTTCTCTCTCTTATTCCCTTTCCATTCCTCTTTGGGGACGGGTTATCCTCTTTGGGGACGGGATGTCTGTTACAGGTCTAGTGGATGGCCCTGACCTTAAACCTTGACAAAATATAATACCTTTCCTGCAAGACATGCTCTCCTTTAAACGAGAATGAAAGTATGCAAGTCCTAATAGCTCCAGCCCAATGTCCATACTTGAACTTTAAAACTCATTATTCAAAGACCAGTGAATTGTCTAATGTGTGTTTACCACTAAGAATGAAATGCCAGGAAAAGAACAGATTGAAGAGCTGGTAAACTCTGAGCTAGGTACTTCCCTGTCTAGCAGAAGGGGTGTTTCCAGACAGAAACCTCATTTTTCACTTGCATTGTATATTACTGACATAATCCTGTAACATCCTACTTTTTCTTAGCTCAGGTCTGTAGAAGGAGCTTGAGCAGCTTTTGCTGGGTTTTTTGTATGCCTTCCTCAGGCAGCAAGCCTGAAACAAATGCCATGGGTTCTCCTCTAATCATAGACTCTGGGATTGTGGTTCCCATCTGATCCAAACAGGCAAGCCAGGTGGTGTGTTCACATCGAGAACCTAGACACTGTCTGTCCTTGTACCACCTAGGACATGATGGTGTATTTATGGAATGTGTGCTGTAACTGAGGTATGGAACCAAACTCTTTTGGAACTCCTGTTTACTAATAAAAAGTCTCCAAATTACATCAATGTCCTAAACTGCCAAAAAAAAGGGTACAGTATTAATCTACTAATTTAACTTAATTAAACACTTTTGCTGCTATGAAAGTATCAGTTGCTTAGTTTTGTCTAAGAGTATCAAGCAAGTTGGATAGCTGGGATACCAATTTCCAGCAAACAACCCACCTTCTGTTCAGACCTGATACAACTTCTATGCACAAATTGAGACTGGATGCCAGTTAAACTGTGTGTTAAACCATGGGTTTAAATCCAAAATCTCTATGTTGACCTGATGTACATTAAGCAGCCCAGGATGGGAGATGAGACAGTGTTGAGTCCTAGCTCTATATAGCTTGTGTTAGTAAAAAACCCAAAGAAATACAACAATAGAACTCTCAGGTCACATGTGAAGGTTGAAATGCAGCATCAGGAAATTTCTGTCTCATAGACAGAGGTGAAATAAATACTTGGGATTCTCCCTCCTTCTGCTCATGCTCTTTGTCTAATTTGAGCCCAGAGGGTAGTCACTGTGGAAGTCACCTTTCCACTCGACTTACCCCGCAGTTAAAGTAAAAGAGGTCAACTCTACAGTCTTAACTGAATTTAGAAAAGCAGGAAGAGAAGGAGCTTCCCCGGAAGGCCGCAGATTTTAGTGCTTAACAAGAAACTGGGAATTTCTAACTTCTGGCAGCATCTCAGAGGAATCATTTGCTTTGTTATTAAATTACATCCATTTAGGGCACTAAAATTATCTACAGCTATCATTCTTTTTCAACAGCTTCAAAAGTACAGTTGTTACAGACTTCTCTGTTAACATCCATGTATCTTTCTATTAATATTTCACATTTGAGGGTTACAAAGGTACAGTTAACATACTGACACTCATTCATGTAATCAAGCCACAATATTCCTACCTAGCTCTGATTGCTGGCAGCATCTCAGTTTCTTAAAGGAGTGGAGAGTGAAAGCAAATTAGAGGTACAGTCCAAGCTAACAAATTATTCATTACAAGAGCATTCCGGAGACCAAGCTGCTGCACTGCCTTATTTAGGCAGAAATATACAGATGGGATAATCTCAACTAAAACATTAGGAAGTGTCTGAACATGAATTTAAGCACAAGAGAGGAAGAACAACAAAGACAAATTATTAATAACAGAACTCACCAGCTACATTTTCAGAAAGATGGGAAGCCATAGATCAGATTGCTTCTGCCCTTTTCCCACTGCAGACATCAGGTGTTGCAGCATGAAGCTCTGCAACACAAGTACATATGGATTACCATTGAGTTTTGATGAAGTTGACCAGAGTAATCTTCATTTTATGAAGATAGATACTAGCCTGGCAGCTAGCTGGACTTTCCAGTACACCAAAGAGTGTGTCATCTGTTGGAGAAGTTGTTGCTCAGAATACAGCCTTGCAGCTGTGAAACAGAGCCAGCCTGTACATGCTGGTGTTTTGGAAGGGACCTGGGAGGTGACAATGAAGGCAGAGGGTAAAGAACCTAGGGAATGATTTTAAAGACATCAGGATGCCAGTAGTTTGTAAATTTTTGTAAGTGCTCTTTTACAAGGAATTCGATCACACTGTTTCCTGAGCTCACTATGAGAAATTTATGTCAGGCAGCAGGGGGCATTGGGACTACAAGTTAAGAGGACAGAAAAGGTTGGATGAGAAAAAAGTAATGAACTTGCATTCCCCAGCACTCTTCAGTGAGGAAAACCATACAGAAGCATGGGCAAATATCAAGTATTTTCTTATCTACTTAACAATATTATGCAGCCATATTACCACTTCATGACGGGATTTGTGCTATTGGGCTGAGGGTCAAGAGGAAAGGGACAGCCTCTTCTCACTCGTGCCCTGTGATAGGACAAGGGGGAATGGATATAAGCTGGAGCACAAGAGGTTCCACCTTAACACGAGGAGGAACTTCTTTACTGTAAGGGTCACAGAGCACTGGAATGGGCTCCCCAGAGAGGTTGTGGAGTCTCCTTATCTGGAGCTTTTCAAAAGCCCCCTGGATGTGTTCCTGTGTGACCTGTGCTGGATTGTATGATCCTGCTCTGGCAGGGGGGTTGGACTCATAAATAATATGCAAACCGTTAAAAAGTCCACTATAAAAATATATCAATTTTTTTGGGTATGTCTTCTTGTACCATGTTGATCATACTCTACAATCTCCAGAGATCCTTTCCAACCCCCACCATTCTATGATTCTACCAAAACAAGAATAAAATACAGACAAGTTTATTAATAGCTGTAAATGTTCCTACTGATGCCAAAAAGATAGCAATACCCTGCCTCGGGCATTATAACATTTCCCCATGCAGAGCAGAAACAAAGCTGAAGTAGGCAAATTATTTCATTCAGTGAAAAAAAAGTTTCTTTTAATAAATAACAGTAATTGATATGCAGGTTTTCACGAGATGAAATTATTATAGGTGACCAAGCCTTCTTAATTAAAAGCTACAAATTACTGAACAAAAACTGAACTCAGAAAAACTTTCAGGAAACAAAACTCTTACAATACAGACCTTGTGTGTTTGTCTTTATAAATATATATACACATATACATACAAATAAAAAGGCTGTGAGGGATAAAATTGCTTTCCTTTACACAGTGGAACCGAGCGCTCTCTGTGCCCTCCAAGCATTATCATTTAATTAACTCATGTAACTGCTTGAGCTCCTGCAGGCCCTGTTCACAGTTTTGTAACTCGCTTGTATTTTCTCCTGCAGGAATTCAGAAACAAACTCGCCCGTCCCCATATCTCTATGGTAAGGAAAGGAGAGGCTTCATTTCTTAAATCTCACTTTCTTCAACGCCACCATATGCCTATGCAAGCTTTTCACAAATATTATGCTAGATCTGCTATTATTTCTTCAAATAAAAGTCTCTTATGTTTTAAATAATCAAACCAAAATTGATTATTTTAGAAAACAGAACTGGGCAAAATGTTCCACTTAAGAAGGTAAATTTAATTTAGTTGTCTCAGAGTTCCTCAAACACTGATGTCTAAACTAAAGATAGCAAGCTAATGCAAGGAGATTATTATATACTCAGAGGATAAAACATGGATACACACTGCTGAATTCACATAGTGCATAGAAAATTAGTATTTTCTGAAAATGCAGTGTTTGTGAATGTATTCTGTGCACAGCTTTCTCAGATGAATTGCAAAGGAAATCTTGGCATGTAACGTTGAAATTGCAGATTTACAAGTTCACAAAAACCACAGACAGCTACCCAGGTCTAACTCTATTGCATGTTACTTATTAATACTGCCCCTTTTAGCTTTGAGAAAGGTTATGTACTTTTCTCACTTATAAAGTCGATGTTCCATTCATCTGGCACAGCACTGGGTGTGGGTTGTTTTTTTTTTTTTTCCCCATGTAACACTTGGTCACGTTGAGGTACCACCGAGTAGTGCAGACAGCTTAGTTTCCTGTGTCTGAAGCAAGCACAGCCTGCAGCTGCTTACGCTGCCAATCCCTGGCGGGAGGCGTTCCTGCAACAGCAGAAGCCAAGTGGCATTCGAAGCAGTCAGGTATAGGCCCCAGTTTACATCTTCCCATCATAGGTTGCACCAAGTTAATGCAGGTTTAATAACGTGGAGTAAAAACTGTAGGACCCCAGGAGTGGCTTCTTTCGTGATTAACCCTCCCTAGCTAGAGACAGACAAAAGAAAGGCAGTAATTGCTTTAGGAGCTTGAGTTTAACCTATCCAGAGATCTCAGAGTAAACCCTTAGGCTGGCAAAGGAAAACCCAGCATTACCTTTGCCTTCTTTGTCATGCAGTCCAAACTTTTTTTGTCTGACAACCCTCAAATATGACATTTTCTCCCCTAGACAGTATAGCAATATGTTTTATGGTTTTTATGGCTGACTGATGGTGAACTGGGCTGCAATAGGAAAGCAAAACATTTACACAATAAACCCACAAATCACTTTGTAATCATTAACAAGCATTCTCAAAATCTTACAGCTGCCGATTAGAAACCTAATTCACTGGAACTGGTCATTGTCTGTATTATACAAAGGGAAAAATGTCACTGGTCCTTCACGTTCTGAAAAGAGGGATGAGATAGTAGCGGTCGTCCTCAGTCAGGAGAGAAATCTCATGCCATTCCCTTCGGTATTCCTCTGGATAGTTCACTTGAAATTCCTCAGTATTAAACCTATGCAGTCTGTAAACTCTTATCTTTACTTCAAGTAAGTATCCAAGGAGAAACAGTTCAACCTAAAGATGAAAGAGGACTGTAAGACATTTATTTCTAGACTTAGAAAACTAAACTGAAGATAACCCAAGTTAAGGCAAGTCATCTAGCTTCAAAACAGTGGACAACAAAAGGGGCCCTTTTGTGAGCAGAGTAAGAAAATTAGAATTTTCAGAGTATTCTCAATGTTCCAACAGTCCTTCCACTGCTCTTTTGTACACAGATGATATTCTGGTTAATGCTTTGGAAACATTTCCATCTGACACAATAACCTGCTCCCAAAGCCAGCCTCACACATCTTAGAGGGGAGCAAGAAGGGACTAGGAGTCATTATAAGATTGATATACCTTGAAAAATGGGAAGCCTGCCACCTTGTGATCACTTGCTACAGGAGGGAAATATAATAGTAAAAGGAAAATATTTCCTTGTGCTTCATGCATATGAAGCTTGAGAACTGGCATCTTCATTGACACTTCCTGCAAAGGATTGCTTAGTCTGGAAAAATGGTTTGGAAAACAGCATTTTAGTATTTATTATTATCCTTGGGCATATATATATATGGGATATATATTATTTATTATTTTCCTTGGGCACAGCAAGACAGAGCAGAACTTGTCCAGTTATAACCAAACTGCTCCCAAAGGTGGCTGCAACATGTAACAGTTAACTGGCTAACTGAAATTTCTAATAAAAAATAATTTCATTCATTGGAAACTATTTGCAGAGTGGCAGTGTGGAGCTTTGATTTCAGTACTTAACTCCTCACTAAGTATAAAATTGAAAAAACCCAACCCTTAACACATAAAAGTTAATAGAGTTATCATTACCTACTCTTAACAGACATTAGTTATAATGGGAACCTAAGAGTGATGATAGAGGGTTTGACATGGTGGAACAGATCAGAAAAGCAAATCAACAGGTGAAATCTGCATAATCTATAATTATTTTACATATCTAAGTTATCATTGTTCTAAACTATGTCATCTTGATAGCTTAAAGGACTTTTTTTTTTCTGGCCCAGAAAGAACACTGTCCATGCCATTTTATTCTACTACATTTTTTTTTTCCTGGAAGATAAATTACTATCTTCAGTCCACTTCCCTGTAGCCCAAAGGAAAAAAATGGGCCAGCTATCACAGATGGTGTATGATGTATATCACCTAATTGCATCAGAGATGGAATAAATGTTGTGATTTATTTTTCATTCATAACATTACCTGGTCTAGGCAAATAGAGTCACCTATGGAGTTCAGATGATTCATCATGAAGCTCAAAGGGTCAGATGAAGAATCACGAGCAAGGAGAAGGCTAAAAAGGTTGTGCATGGGTTCTTCCCTGTTCTTTATCTGCTCGTAAGCTTCGACAACTTCATAGAGCATGATGAATTTTATGGCCTCATATAGTTTGTGCTCCTTGCTCTCCTCAGAAAAGAGTGTATTACACATGTTTCCTCTTTCTTCGTGATCTTTAGTAGCACTTATTTCAGCCCACTGGAAAGAACACAGAAGAATGTTAGTCCAATTATTAAGTTTTATATTTAATACAAAAAAATTCCAAAACTGGAACTATTGCCAGTCTGTACTATACCGTTATTGTGGCCAAATGGTGGTGCTAATAAGCAGGTGGCTCTTTCAGGTCCACAATGAAATATGAAGCCTTATACATTGCAGTTTTTTCATTTATCCAGCTGAACCTATTTGCTACAGACAGCTCCAAGCATCTAGATACTAATGATAGTCTATGAGAAAGCAAATGTAATTCCCCTATACAAAAGCCACCCACCATCACTGTAGAAAATCCAGGTATGGCTGTCAGTAAAGGGTCTGAAAGGAGTGTAACTACTAAAAGTACCTCAGAAAGTTACAGGAAATCTGTGTGGGTACTACAGACATGTACATTAAGCCATAAGCAAAAGTTAGATTAAGTGATGACTCCCGTCCCTTTTTTAACTTACAGCTTCCAAAATTCAGTGATTATCTGCTGTAGTACCCTCTACATTAAAGTAGTCCTAACTGGAATTCTTTAGATGCTGAGCCCAGTTCAGAAGCACATCAATTAAAAGGAACCTCTACAGACTGGACAAGCCAGAATGGTATTATGAACTGTACATATTTTTATGTTGTTAGTGTGTTCTGCTTCATGAGTTCAGGGTAAGTTGGCTGCACAAGAAGTGAGAAGACAAAGACATGCATGGGATGTGAACAGGGTAGGAATTTCTCATTCTGCTCAAAGGTATTGAGAGCTCCTGAGCTCTCCATTGCTCTTTAAGGGTTCCAAAACCAGCATTCACACCAGGGGACATTGTCCAGAGGACAATGCTCAATTTGGTACCAAATCAGAAAGCTTAAAGCACACAGTCCTGAACACAGTGCTAAGAAGAGTCATCTGGAACTGAGAGGTTTTTTGGGACCACAATATGAGATGATGCTCACTGACTGAGATTCAAATGAATTTCAGTTAATTCTGTGTTTGTATCATTTGTATGTCAAAGTGGCCATAAACTGTCAACTGCAACTAGAGAAAATAAATCTAACTTACCCATGAATACTAAGTTGAGAAACAGATCTTGCCCTCTCCTCGTGCACTCCTGAAAACTCTCCTAACAGGTTAAAAATGTGAGCAAGTGGATGAACTAGTAATGTCCTTTTGCTAGAGGACCTCTACTACCTAAGTAAAAAGCCTGTCCTAAGTGTAAAGTATCTATTAACCCAACACAGCCCAGGGACAACAGCGTCCACTGGCAGCAGCCCACAAGATGGTGCTGGAGCTGGAAATGGCAGCAGAGAACTCTGTTAGTGAAAATAGGCAAAAAAAAAAAAAAAAAAATTCTATCTCTCTGGCCAAACAGCATATTTATAAAAATAAAATGAAATTGGGAGCTAGACCTCATGCCCAATAACAGCATAATGCATCATACAGCTGCTCATCAACAATCTGTTAATTGTATGGATTTGTTTGCTGTGCTGACTTGAAACATTTTTTCTGTGCAAACATCCAGTTTCATTAAACTGCTAAGAAACTAACATCAACTGAGACAAACTAAAACAAGTTAAAAGCTGAACAGCCCAACACTGACAAATGCAAAGAGCAACAAATGCAAAATGATAACTGTACACAAGAACCATCAGGCACGTTTCAAGAAGACAGGCAGTTGTCACTGTGGCACAGCAAGGGTGCAGGCAATGGACAAGGACCACATTTTAATTGTCTCTTTTATTAGTAATGCTTTGTTTCTAGAGCTAAATAAATCTATTTGTTGTTCGTTGTTTCTCTTTAAGTAACAATTACTATCACTGATAACAGCATTTAAAACTAGAGAGTTGTGTCTCGTACACACAGGGCCCCATAAAAGGAACTATCTTAAATGTGCACCAGTGAAATAAGCTGTTGTGTCTGTGGTAAGACAACCCAGGATGATGGTTTATTGCAGAATTAAAAATGACAGTTTAAGGTATCATACACTGGATGATGGAAGCTTTCACAGAAGCATTTCAACCTAATAGACCAAAACCCCGTAGCCCAGCAATAACCAGTATCCACTTCATGGTTGTCACCTAGGAGAGCATACAAAGCAACTTCCCAGCAGGAGGAAGATGAAGAGGAGAGGGTGATGGTGTGCTAGGGACAGCTTGTGGCAATGCAAATAGGAACAGTCCAGAGTTCATGCAGCTGCAGACATTCAGAATCACAGAATCACGGAATGATAGGGGTTTGAAAGGACTTCTGGAGATCATCTAGTACAACCTCCTAGCTAAAGCAGGTTCATCTAGAGCAGGAACACATCCAGGTGGGTTGTGAAAGTGTCCAGAGAAGAAGACTCCACAACCTCCCTGGGCAGCCTGTTCTAGTGGTCCATCACCCTCAAAGTAGAGAAGTTTTTCCTTACGTTTAGGTGGAACTTCCTGTGTTCTAGTTCGTGCCCATTGCCCCTTGTCCTATCATGAGGTGCAGCCCTCTGAGCCTAGGAGGAAGGCTGACTGACACAGAAATATATAATCAGGAGCAGTTCCCCAGCTCTGTCTTAATGCATTTCTCAGTGCCCAGACATTTCCTAAATACTCACATTTGTCTTTAATGTCTCCATACATTTGCGTAATTTACCAAAGGCATTGGGACCTGTGTATCTTTCTGGCCCAAAACTGTATTGCTGAATCCAGTTGCAACCTTGAGAATACAAAAGCTTTTCAGGGAGCTGAGGGACCAATAAAAAAGAAAAGAAAAGAAAAAAATCTAATCATAACCATAACAAGAAGTAGACTATAAAGTTATATAAACTTCTCTATGCACATTTTAATTTATAATGTGGTTCTATCTTCTGGTTGTACAGTTCAAACAATGAAAAAAAGTGGCCCTTAGAGTATCTCTAATGTTAAGGAGCCTCCATTTCACTGCCAAGTCCTTAAGAAATTTTTCAAACAGGGCCAGACAAAAGAAAATAAAATACGCTCTCAGTAAAATATATAACTCACACTCTGAAAAAGCTGGATACATCCAAATTCAGTGAGGTATTTAGGATTAGAGACACCTTCCAGTTGGCACACGTGCCCCTACAGGCAGCAGCCATAGCTCCCCCCCATCCTTGCCACCATCTCCTGATGGAGCTCAGGGCAGCATTCCTGCTGCTCCAGCAACATGCTCAGCAGCAGTCAAGTGAGCCATTGGATTTGGATCCAGACATGGATGAGGAGGATTCACAGATCCTTCCTTCTGTGTTAAGGGAGTGACATCTAGCAGGACAGCAGAAACATTTATCCTCTGATTTTTAATATTTCCTGCCATTTAGACTCATGTTCTCATTAGTATTTTTAGATCAGGGACAATTTTTCAATTAAGTGTCATTCAAAGAGTTTGAAAAAACTTCTCTTTAAATTTTGATAACGATTTTCCTCTACCTCCATAGCAGACACTTCACACTTCAGCCTTCACATTTAACAAAGCTTCCTTCTGCACTGCAAGGTTACCTCAATCACATCCATTTACAAAATGAATTTTACCTTCAATATATCTCTCTCCTTCATCCATGATGGAAAAGGAATGCCTTGGCTGAATATCTGAAAAAGGACTGCTCTTAACACACAATAGTTGTCCCTCCTGACTTGTCGCAGATATTTGATATGACAGCTCCAGAACAATTCTTCATATGCCTAGAGAAAAAAAAAAATTAAAAAATTAGCAATAAAAATATTAGGTCTTGGACAAAACCCATGTTGATTGGAGTCCAATTCCAAACTATTCATAAGAGGGAGCTAGGAGAATGACAGAGTATATTTTAAAGTTTTATATACACAAAAATATTTCAACACCATGGTTTTTGTAAACAAACACCTTGAACTGGCACTGCCCCTTAAGAGTGATTCTGCCCTCACTGCAGCTACTTGCTCTGGTGTCTGTAGTGTTGCATTTACATACAACGTGTAAGCATTTAAGCATGTAAGCATGTAAGCATTGTAAGCATTTACATGGTCCAGCAAATCCAAGTAGGTCAGCAAAGACTTCTTTGCCATAATAGCTTTCACCTTGACCACTTCACAACTTGTGCTGACACGTGGGATGGAGCAGTAAAAGGGCAGGAACAGGCATCTGAAGAAAACTCCTTTTGGCTAAAACATCTCCTTACACTGACCTGATTCCATCGTGCAATGGTGACCTGAGGCTAAGCAGATCTGTCAGCTCTGTGCTGAAGTGGATGGGCCCTTGTCCAGATACACACTCCCTGTATTTCCTCTGCATCACCTTCACTCTCATCTGAGCCCTTGTTGAAACAAGTCAGAGCATAAACTGACAGAGATTAGGAAGAGAGCTAACTATTTACAGTTCCACAGGCAGCTGCATCAGTCTTACAGTTTGCTTCTGGAAAGAAGCAGGAAGATGGTCTCAAATCCTGTCCCCCTTTAACCTTGGTTGCCTCCTTACCCCATCCCAACACCACTTCTCAGCTGCACAGTCCCCAGTACTCTTTCTTTGCATTGGCTGTGATAGTAAGCCTGATGAATTTCATCCTGCTGGGGGAGCTTCCTGCTGCATCAGCAAGCTCAGGTGGCTCAGAGATGACTCATTTGGGATGACCTGCTCTATCAGCTCACCATCCCGGTGAACCACATCCAACAGAATCTGTAAGAGCCAGCACAAAAGAGGGAGAGGGAATCCTTAGCTCAAGTAAGGTGAGGAAAAGGGAGAGCCAAGACAAGCAAGACACTGTCCCTTTTGGGGATGGCAAGCAGGTTAGGCTGGTTCAAGAGAGAACCTAATCCTAGAATGTGCTCCTTACCTGACATAACCAACCACTGGCTGCTCTATATAAAGGAGTCTCCTTAGTTCTGATCATCCAGAAGGCTCATGGATTTTCTGAAAGGCTTTTTGCCCAGTATGTGTTTGCCAGATTTTAGAAAGTTTTGCTACCTTTTGTTACTTGTTCTTCCATATCACTTTTGGCCTTGTTGTGTGTTGTTCTAGACACTTGGCATTGCTGTGTCTGCATTTAACCCAGAAAAGTTGGATCCTTTCTCTGTTCATCATCTGGACACAACTGCAGCTTTTTGAGAAGTATCTTACTTTTTTCTCATAGCTCCCTTATGCTGCTGTTTAGCCTGATCAGCTTCCTTTTACCCTTTCTTAAGTTCTTCTTGGTATGCATTTGTTCTGTGATTCCAATACCATGGCCTAAAGCTATATACATGTCAAATACGCTGACTGTAATTACTCAAGTCTCTTAGCTGTCTTTTAGCTTCTTTTTAACATACTTCCTTGGGTTTACATAATTTCCCTTTCTGAAGATGGACACAACTGTAATTTTTTTTTTTTTTTTGCTTAGTTGTTCTTGCAAGGATGCTGGATGCCATCTCCTGTTCCAGAGAACAATAAAAATTTGGAAGCAACATCTTGAGGTAGAGCCTGCGCACTACTCAGGACCAAGGCAAGGACTTCTTCCTTTCCTAAATGCTCCTGGAAAGCTGATCCATGAAACAGTCATTGGCACCACCCTGAAGTTCAACCCCACAGCTGTTGCCAGTGCAGATGGCTGGTTGGTATATCTCACTACTACTGCATCATCTGCCCCTCCGCCTTTTTGATCTCTCTCAACATATTGTGGACAGTGTTCCCACCATCATCGGATATTCAGAAATACAGACCAGGTGCTAAATTTGTCCTGGTCTGAAATGCCACACCATAAGGACACTAGGATGTAACATCACAGTTAATGAGCTGATTGACTGGATTAGAGTCTAAGATTGCTTTAACAGATACTACTACTCTACCATTGGTATAGCTACTTTAGCTGGAAGTTTTATGAGAAAAGTAAAGATCCAGCCCACAGTCTTTGAGCCTACCTTGGTCACTACAGCTTAACACAGTTGAAGCAGAGAGCCATAAAACGCATGTTGTGCCTGAAAGCCTGACTCCATCACAAGTTAGGATACTGTAGTGCTGCTCCAACTTCAAGCACTGGTCAGTGCCCTTGTGAGGGCACTGCTTCTCCTGCCACACCCCCTGCCATGCTGCTTCCGTGAGTTGCCATCAAGATACAGCTGCCAGCAGCCCACTGCATGTGCAGTAACGTACTTTTTGGGAAGCACGTATACCCAATGTACACAACTGAAAAACATGTTGGTGACCTGAGAGGAACAGTGTATTGAGCAGTAGTGAACCATGAATTTAGGAGGGCCTTGGCTCAGGAGTTCAGCTATCTATGACCCAAAACCCACTTTGGTGCAGCACAACTCTGTCATCTTGACTTACAGTTATGAAAAAACATACTAATATGTGAGAAACTATTTCAAGTAAAATGATTTAAGGTAAGAGAAATAAAAATCCATGAAGAAGTATAATTACTCAGATGGTCACAGTCAGCAGCTTGAAGATGTAAGGCGGGGGGGGGAAGGAAAAAAAAACAAACCAACCCACAGAAAAGCCTTACATGGAAAAGAATACAAAGCGTAGAAGAAATAAAAGAAGGGAAAAAAAAAAAAATTATTGGAAGAGAGCAGCAGTGAGCAGAGGCTGCCACCTCCCCATGCAGACCAAGGCTGTCTCCAGCTACTCCTCAGTGGCTGACTGGGGTGCCAAGGATGACAAGGACGTTAACTGTAAGATTAGTAGCTTGTTAGTCCTGGCTATGGGTGGTACTAGGCAGCAGGAATTGCCAGGTGTAGCTAACCTATGTATGCCCCGTTTGCAGTGCCTCATGCAGGGAAAGATGGTGGCACAGAAGTGCCTCAGCCAGGGAGCACCAGTCGGAGCAGATGAACACTGCACAAAGGCAGATGGTGGCCACCATCCCACAGGTCGCCTCTCTGACCACTGAGCATTACCTAACCTGGCCACCATCCAGCAGGCCAGCTCCTTGCCCACTGAGCATCACCTAACCTGGCACAGGTCAGAGGTGAGCTCCTGCCCTACCTGCTCCCAGATGCAGCTGATGCTGTCACATGGACCTTCAGACCTTGGAAAAGAAATGGGTGTGGTGTTTCACTCCTCCCTGGACAGAGTCTTCACCTTAAATCAGATGCTGGCCAAGAGACACCACCTAAACCCAAGTTATTTGGGCTATAGCACTGGGGAAGATTTTTCCTGTTAAAGGCACTGTGTGGGTTGCTGGTGCTGCAGGGGGTAATTCAGAAATGATGCAAGAATAAAACCAACATTTTGATGTACTCTGCTATGGTCTTTATTTAGAACCATATTCATGCTGTCCCTTCTGCTTTCCATTTGACCAGCTATTGTAGCAGGTTCTGGTAGCTGTGGCAGCTGCTTGCACTGGCAGTGCCATTCCTTTCCCAGGTGCTACTTCATTCTTCCCCATCCTCATGTAGAGATTAAAATTTAGCTCTTACCTCCCTCATGTGTTTGGCCTGCTTTGTTTCTCCTTTCCATTCTCTCGCACTATAACCGAGTAGATCAACTTCTGTCAGCACACTGAGATTCCCTAAATTGAGATTAATTCACAGATTAGTTACCTTCTGCTGTTCTGTACCTAAAGGGTAGTTGCAGGGAGGGGATTTTAATGGATATGGAATGACAACAAAAAGAATACTTATGAGTTTTCTCTGAAGGTAGTTGCTCCACCTGAAATCCAGATGATAAAACAGACATCAAGAAGGAGTTGTCAAAGGTCAATATTTACTGAAATAAGGAATAGTGTGGAAGATTAAAGTCTGCATAATAAAAACCTACCGTTTCACGAGCTGCGCTAAAAAGCTGTACAGCCTTCTGCAGTACCAAAAAACAGCAACGAGGAAAGACATGCTTAGCATTAGCTGCTCTTTCACTTTTTGCCACATGAGACACAAAGATTGCTTGGAGGCTGTTTTCCAGGACCACACCTCATGCCTTCCTAAAATAGGGATAAAAAGAGAGAGGAAAAGAATCTCGTGACTGT
>JANHGN010017724.1:0-11752 GCA_024605025.1 Megaceryle maxima | reverse complement strand
AAATGAAAAACAAAACACAAAATGTAAAAGGTGAGTACATTTTTATATAATTAATACATATCCTTTATATATATATATTTTTTTAATTTTTTTTTTTTTCACATGGTTCTTATTTCCAAGCTTTACTCCACACAGTGAAGACTAGAATCATAGAATGGTAGAGACCTCTGGAGATCAAGTCCAACCCCCCTGCCAGTGCAGGAACACCTAGGGCAGGCCACACAGGAACAGATCCAGTCAGGTCTCGAAAGTCAATAGAGGAGGAGACTCCACAACCTCTCTGGGCTGCTTGTTCCAGTGCTCTGTCACTCTCACAGTGAAGCAGTCTTCCTCATGTTGAGGTGGAACTTCCTGTGTTTCACCTTGCTACCATTACCTCTCGTCCTATCACAGGGCAACACTGAAAAGAGACTGACACCCACCCCTCACACATTTGTAAATGTTAGTAAGATCCTCTCTCAGTCCTCTTCTCCAGGCTAAACAGCCCCAGGTCTCTCAGCCTTTCCTCATCAGAGAGATGTTCCAGTCCCTTCATCATCTTTGTATCTCTCCCTTGGACACTCTCTATTTCCCCATCCCTCTTGAACTGAGGTGACCAGAACTGAACACAATACTCCAATGTGGTCTCACCAGTGCAGAGCAGGGGGAGGGAGATCCTCCCTTGACCTACTGAACACACTTCCTTATGCACCCCAGGATACCATTGGCCTTCCTGGCCACAAGGTCACATTGCTGTTCCATGGATAACTTATTGTCCACCAGGATGCCAAGGTCCCTCTCCATGGGACTGCTTTCCAGCAGGTCTACCCCTAGCCTGCACCAGTACATGGTGGTCCTCCCCAGGATTAGATATACTCCTACAAGGGAGTCACAGGAAGACTGATATCAAAGTAACATTTCAATAACAAAAAAACCAAAACAAAACCAACCTTTTTTTTTATTTTTTATCTTCAGGATGTGCTGATCCAGAGACCTGTATCATCATTAGTTTGCCACTAAATTGAAGCTTTAAAGACCAAGGGTTCCTGGGAGTTGCAGTCTACAAATGGGCCATATAAGGCACTATTAGCTGACTAAGCATCATAATGCAGAATTAAAGGGATGTTCCTGCCTCAATTTGGGTAAGTTTAGGGTCAAACTTCAGAGAAAGCTCCTCCCTGGGAATTTGGTAAAAAGCTCAGGAGATCAGCACAAAGGGGGTGTGCTCTCACTGCTTTTCACAGACATAACCCAGGACATGTTTCTGTTGCTCTCTTGGCATTACAGGCAGGGTTAGGGAAGGTTTTGGCTGTCTCTTGTTGGTAAGAAAAACCTCATATTGAGAGAGGGCCTGGAGACCGAATAGTTGGCAAAGGCAATATCTGCTCCCCAAGTGAGACATTTATTATCCAGCTGGAATTTGAATATAGGAAAGTCCCAGAGTTTATGATCAACAGCTGCTCTATTATTAACTTATTTATTGATTTAGTGCAAAACTTTCAAGAGAGCTCAACTTTTTACAAAGGCATCCTGAGAAAAGGCTGAAAAGAACCTCCTCCAGAGATTCCACAAAGGGAATTACTCATTCAGCACAGCTTTATGGCAGTTGAACTTTTGCCCCTTCTGGTTTTCAGAGCAAATTTAAGAGGTGCTTAAGTTTTCCAAGGAAGTTAAGCCTGTGCACTGTGCATAACTGTCCAGTCAAAGTGTCACCTATGAATCCCAGCCTTGGCAAGAAGATAAACAGCTATGCATACATTTTTACAACCACAGTTGCATATATACAGAGCACTGATGGTATTTGGCCTTTTCCAGTATTGTGTTGTTTAAATAAGCTTTATTACAGGATGTCACATGCAAATTGTCTGGAGAGAAGACTCAGACTTTGTCTCTCCCATGAGCAAAAGGCGGGTTAAGAGCTGTAAATGAAAAAGTGTGAACAAACTTTGAAGAGGTAATGGGAGAAGCTTTTGATGTGCTAGTTCCCATTCATACAAAACCCATCTGCTGTGAAATACAAGATGATGCACAGGTCTTCTGTCAGCTTCTGGGCTGCACTAAGGTGTGTGTAGCCAGCACAATTGGGGGTTACACCTGCACATGCCGAGTGCACAAAATGCACATTCACGCACAACCAAAAAGACAAAAAAATCTGAAGCTGCAGGAAACTTTTATTACTGATGACAAGTAACAGACAGCAAAACATCAGCTGTAAGGTTTGAAAATGGCATAGCTCGTGGCAACACCAGGACACTCCCACTTACAGTGTACACACACACACTCGCTGCTGATGGACACCAACAGGCATATTCTCAATGTGCACCCAAACTGCTGCCTAGAGAACAACAACTGAGAATTAGTAACAGATGACAGTCCTGGCAGAATCAAGCCACCTCAATTTTTTTCTCTCTCTTCTTTAGGATAAAAAAACCCTCAGTAGACTGTAAAAAACCTGAACCTTCTGCTAACTAGAATGGAACCTGAAGGCTTACAAGTATTGATCAGCTCATGGATCAGTGGGTACTTTGGATTTATACTGTCATGCCATTGTATGAAAATCAGTGATGATACAAATGAAATCTATTAACAGCAATTTAAGCATACAGTTTCAAAAGGAAGATGCAGCAGACTCATTTCAGTATTTAAAATGACTGTATGTGCCCTTTCTTGATTTTGAAGAAAATGGGACTATAAAAAGTGTGACTTGACCCATCTGTTAAAATGACGTGCTTTGCTTCGTGGAGTACCAGAAATACATGCAAATGCAAAATTCCTTTACCCCTTTTGCAGGAAAAAAGATGAGGGTCTTCATCATCTTTTAAGCTGAATAAAGCAAGCTTCTGTAAAAGTTTTCAGAAAAAAACCCTACTGGAGTCCGACAAGCCCCTTTCAAGGCACGCAGTTAACAAGGGCATGAGCAACTGTTCTTCAAGGAATGCTGGAAAGCACTGACTTATTGAATTCAATCAAAACCACAGATCAAGGTCAGAGAACATGAGATAACCAAACATTGTTCATCCATTTTTATTTAATAAGGGGGATTTATAAGTATGTATTTCCCTAATAAAAAGCCTAATTAAAGATGGGAAAACCTGCAAACAAGTGATTGAGTATTTTTGCCTCACTTTTATTACAGCACACCCCAGGATTCATAAATTTTCCCTCGTGTCATGGGAAAGATGCTGTTCAAACAGCACTTTGTGATTCAGTTACTACTTTCAGTGCTTATGTCACACTTAGAAATGTAATTACTTTTTTTTTTTTTAATTCAAGTAAATGACATTTAGAAGTGGCAGTTGGATTACAAAGTGCTGCTGTTAAAAATACATTATGAACACGATGTATTTTAAAGAAGGAGGCAGTTTAAAATAGATCTTTCCACCCCCTCCCTACCCACTCCAAAATTTTTCAGAAATCAAAGAGCAGTTAAATTAACAACACACTGGTGAGAGGAGTAAAATAAACCCATGGATTTTAAAACCAAATCCATTCCCTGGCATATGGACACAATTCATCCTGTTCCTCAGGAGACAGTGAGAAGCTGTTGCTGCTGTGACCAGCTACTGGGCTCCCATCTTTTTCAAGACTGACTGCAAACATCACCATGAGGACAGAGAGTCCTGGGGAATCAAAAGCAGCTCCTAGCAGCATTCTGGATGAACAGAGGTGGAACAGCTCTGAAGCAGGAGCTGACAGCAGTGTTTATCTTACAATGCATGTAGTACACCATGTTTTCTTTTCATGCCACATCAACTTCCTGCTAGTGTCAAACCTCAAGTTTTTACCCACACACAAAGTCAGCAGGAGATGCAGGAGAGATGTGAAGAAGAAAACAAAACAAAACAACCTCACACCACACACAAAAAACCCCCCAAACAACAAAACACCAAACCAAAAAAACCAACCAAACCAAAAGGCCAGAAAAAAGAGGAGTAAGAGGTATCTGCAACATCTGCTTCTCTCACAAGTAACTTGAGAGGAGTCTCTAAAGGATTAGCTCCACATTTGATGCCCTCACATCTCTTTTGGAGGCTGCCACCTTAAAAATGGGTAACTGATGAAATGCAAAATGTAAATGCTCACCTTGGGAACTAGAGGCAGAACTGTAAGCAGCACTGCAGCACAATTCAGTATTCCAGCATGTCTGACAGGACATTCACCCTGTTACTTTTTTGCTCCCTCCTGTAACAAGGCCACCAAGAAGACGACAGAGTGTCTTCCAAAATCAAAAGCTGTGTGACTTCTTTTCAGGACATTCCTCTTCACAGTCTTTTGGGTACTGAAAGCAGGACATAGTGCTTAGTACCATAAAGTGGCCAAGTGTCGCAGTCCCCTCACACAACACTCGGTTTCTAGTTCCCAAAAAGCAGGTATCCCCTCCTTCAAAGAGGGAGACAGAATTTGGGATCCCTCTGTTCCAGCCTTTCTGCTGCCCACCCGTCCTCCTCCTTCTCACTCCTCTCTTAGATCCAGAGGGAGAAGAGAGACACCCTCAACTGAGGGACACAAGGCCTGGCATGAAGGTCCAACTCTGCCTGCATTCACTGCGTGTCTGCAGAGCTCTCTTCACAGTTGCATATCACTTTTTCCAGACTATGTAGTATCTGTACTAAGGTATGTTTTAAAATAGGCTTAGTCCCTCTTTTAAGGCAAAACAAGCAAACTTATCCTTACAGAGCAGGCATTGACATGATGCACAGATGCACACACAGGCACATACACCTTAACTGACTGAACCAAGAGGAAACACAGACAAAAAGCTATTAATTATACAAATTCAATACCTACAATAGACTACATCCCCTAACAGCTTAGAAATGTGACTTTTTAAGTAGTTACAAGTGATTACCAAGTCTTTGATTTCTCAGTTTATTAACAGCATCACACCAAAAAAATTAAAAACTCCTGAAAACAGACCAGATCAGACATATATGTGGGAAGCATTGCTTAATTCACTATTTAATTACAGACCCCTTCTTTTGCAGGGCAAAACAATGTCAACTTGTTAAGCAAATCTTCTTTGGCTGTTTTAACATAACAACTAGAGATGAGGATCTCTACTTGGTATAAGAAAAAGAGAATCATTTACAGGCAAAGATGGTAATCATCAGTGACTTATCAAAAGTTCCACCATGTCTGCTGATCAGATCTCAGCTTCCACTCAAAAAAATAATAGAACAGAATCCCAGCCCCAAAATGAACTCAAAAACTAGAATCACACAATTACCTAGAAAATGGAATGGTCTCGGTAGCACTGCGACCCATCACTTGCAAGAAAGGCTTTGTCTACACAGATGTCCTGTGTAGGAGTCCAAAGTGCTCTCTCAGCTCTTGTCCTCCTTCTGCAAAGATCTTTCAGGAAAAAGAGAGTAGAAAGGCTGGCAGCCTTCATTGGCCCTGATCATCACCAAGACCCGAACTGCTGCTGCTAATGTATCTCTGCAGTTGTGACACTTATTCCCACTACAGAGGAACAAGCGTAAGTACAGAGTAGGTGAGAATGCATTATCTAAAATACACCCTATTACAGTCACCTTTACAAAAGCAATTCCATCTATATAATCAAGCTATTAACATATGCCCTAGCCTGTGCATACCATTTCCCTCTCTCCAAATGCCTACAACAACAAAAGGAAAGTTCAGTTCTTGCCGCCTCTGTAATTCAGCTTCCTTTTTAAGGTACAGGGTGCTTCATCCAGGACCTTCAGACGAATAAAGCTCAGCTACACTTCCATTTATATAAGAAAAAACATGAGAGAAACCTTCAAAGAATTTCCAGTACAAGCAATATATGAAACCCATTTTTTTTTCCATTAAAACAAGTATCTCTTTAAAGCTCTTATTCCTGCACATGAGTAAAAAATAATGAAAAATAAAATAACCTCCTTTGAAACGAGCCTCTGAAATTTCTGCTATTGTGATGACTTATTTTGGTTTTTAATGTGAAAAAAAACCCCAAACATAGCTGTCCTCATTCAGTACTACTATTTAATGCCTGTACACTTCAAACAGAACTTACATAAATGCACTAAACCTATTATTTGAAGGAAGCTTGCTCTAAGGATTCTTATTATGCCTGCTACTGAGTTGCAAGTTGAGCCACCCCTAATGCCGCTCATGTTTGTTTCTGGTTTATCTATTTGCAAACACAACTCTCAAAATGCTTATTGTGGTTTGGGTTTTGGGTTTGGTTTTTTTTTTTTCTGTGCTGATTCTAAACAGACAGGGTAAAGGAAATATTTTTCTTCTGAACATCTTACACTTAAACTTAGCTGCTAGGCTAAGTGATCTAAGTACCTTGGGTTTTTCTGTTCATTTATCTAGGTAACTGAAGCTTTGGTTATGGGGGAAAAAAAAAAAAGTTGAAGTCTTACTTCAGCAGTAAGAACTATTTTCCTCCTCCTTTTAAAAAATCTTGTTTTCTAGACAGCACATGTACCTACACCCCAACCCTCCAGGGATGCACAGTCATTAGGCAGTAAAGGAGGCTGTGTGGTACCACAGGCAGCAACCCTCCAGGTCTCTACAGGCAGAGAGAGGTCCAGCAGGCTGCAGTGGTAGCTGCCCCCTCCCCAGGGCTCCCCAGCCCTGGGAGGCATGTCTGACCCCCCAGCAGTGCAGGCATCAGGATCACTGCCACCCCAAAAGAGCAGAACCTTCTTGAGCCTGACACCCATCACCCCAAAAAAGGGACTGGTGGGCTCAGACTGCAGCACAACCTGCAGCAGTGGCTGCCACTACATCGGCACCAGAGGAATGCGAGTGGCAAAGCAGAGCAGCTCCAAAACTGCACACGAGGAGGGGTGAAAGACGAAGAAGGGGAACCTCAACAGAAACCTGTGTAGGAAATATCTCAATGCAAGCAGCACAGAGCAAAACAAGCTGCTTACTGGACTTCACCAGCAGTCCTTCTGGGACAAAACAGCCCTTGAAGGGCCGCAGGTGACTCCCCCCCAGCCCCGCAGTGGTCACCAGCTGACTCATTCCTGAAGAGCCGTTTGACACCTTGAGGCGTCCCTTGCTGAAGGGCTGTAGCCCTGAGGAGAAAGCAGCAAGAACTCCCAGACAGCTTGGTAGACATGCACTGCGGGCAGCCCAAGGAAATTTAAGCTTCTACCTCTTAATAAACAGTTATCCCAAGTGATAGCCAGGAAAACCGCAACATAAATAACTCACGACAAACAAAAGAAGAAACAGCTAATCTGAGCTTCTTTACTGTCTAAGCAGTATCAGTCACAGCTGTTAAATCTTACAGGGCTGCATACATCTGCTGTCAGGTAAGGACCCAGCTCTGAAAGCCTTTGACCAGGTTGCATCCATGTAGCTTGTCATTCCCACCTCTGTACCGGGTCTGACTGCCCTACCCTCATGATACACATTTCATGTCTTCAAAGCACAGCCCTCTCCAGAAGTGTACCAGACTCTGTATGCAGGTCACACAGAGTTGTGTATTTTTCATACGGATTAATAATTACATATAATTTATGATTGATTATCACAAATAATTCCTATCTTCTTGTGGTGTGTCAGATCACAAAGACTGTGGTTTCTCACTAGGTATGCACAAAGGTTATGTCAGCTGTGTTATTTCCTTGCTTTACTTGTTGCTCTCCCTCTTTCCAAGGCAGATTAGAAGCAGGAGGGAAAGAAGCAAAATAGGCTAAGCAAAGGAAGCAAAATATTGAAGTATCACTCTGAATGCCAATGACAGTAATTGGTCTTGCATCTCTCTCCCCCTGCCTCAACCTCCAGCCTGATGAAAGGCAAAAATTCAGCTTTATTCTGCAGGCTAATGCTACTAGTATGGAAGCAGATGAGATGTTTAAACTTGCTCTCTATCTTTTAAAGCGCAACAGTTTCAACCCGACATTGTTTTAATCGGCGCACACACACAGAAGTCCTCTGCCTTTTCTAAGGGTGTTACCAGGCTCTTCTTGCCTAAGATCTTAAGCAAAAAAGGCATGTAGAAAAGGTAAAACTGACTGCATCAAAGTAACTTAAATTTCAGTTGCTATCACTCAGTGTAGTAGACAAACAGTTCATAAAAATGTGATTCAAGAACCCAGAATATTCTCTGGAAGCTCTCTGCTTGTAAAAACATAGAAGTATTATTATTGCTAATGCACAGTTGGTGTTCTTACAGACATTTGGTTGCCAAGAGAAGCTTTGAGCAAAGCACTCTGGACAATCAAGAGACCACAGTTCCCTGACACCTCTGCATTTGCAACGGCCTCAAAAATGGACAGCTATGTCGCAAGGTCTACGTAAAAACAAATTATGCAGCCCTGTAAAATATGGATAAGTGTGACCCCACATATTGAGCTCTTTTTGAGGGGCTGGCACTTGACAGAGCCACAACTTCCTTTCACTTGTGAACTAAGGAAATTAAATACAGAGTACTGGACAGTTTCTAACCTTGGAACCCGGCAGAGTAATTTTTAAAGATCGACAATGATTTGAAATCCCCTATTTTTTAAGGCTTCAGCCTTTGACAAGGATGTCACAGCTGAAATTTCTGTGCAGGAAGTGACACAAAATGAAACCAGAACTGCAGGACATGGAACATGTCTGCAGGTTGCTCCCAGACAAGTGTGGCTGACATAAGCATGGTGCAGATGTGTGCTCAGAGCAAAACTGAGAGAAACCTGCAGGACCTCTCTTTTTCACACAGGCAGACCTGAACCAGGCATTTAAGTTTGCAGAAAGATCAATTTTGCACAAGCTTGGCAATTAAAAACTCGCCAGCATTTCCCTGGTGGCAGCTGATCTGTGGGCAGGGCTAAGAACCCTACCATGATGCTGCTTTGCTGAACAGGTGCTAGAGTAGACTTGATGATGGTCAAAGCCTCCTCTTTTTGTCCAGAGCTTCCAGCACCTCCACCGAGGCTACAGAGAAATCCTAAGCACTGGGGTCTGGATCCTGAGGATGCCAAGAATGTACAGTAACAGTCCTCAGCAGTTGAAAAAAAATGGGAAGCTACAGAGTAAGGCTGAAAAGAAACTAAAAGCTGCTGACTTGAGAAATTTCTCAGAAAATTTGTTATGTAGCCTGCAGCAATTCTAAACTATTTTACACCATGTTTTCCTTCACTGGAGACTTCTCAAGAAGTGTCCAGTAACACCCTTATATCCTTTTTTCCCCTCACTTATGCTGGGGCAAGACTTCTGTGATTTTGTATCGCTGGGCAACAGATAGACCAATCGTGGTTACACTGTTCATGGGGAAAAAAACTTCCCATCAAATCAAATTCTGTGAACTACAAGCTGAACTCGTCTCTATCAGCTCTGAACTTGGTACAAGATCCCTAGCTGCAAACTCTGAGCTTAAAACTGTCATTGACCACTTTTACATGGCTATGGCTGAAGTAGACAAGTCCTAGGAGTTTTCTATCATGAAACACTGATGTTTTAACTAGTTAAATAGCTGTTTCTCTGTCTGTCTTGAAGGCACAATATTGCTGTGTCTGACCCCCGGCACTGCAACCATGCACAGAGGAACTAGTGTTTGCCACGCCAGGAATCCCAGCAACAGAGCACACGGGCAAAGTTCCCCTTTACTGCTACGTGCAGCACCATGCCAGCTGTACCAACCCAGGAGTGCAGAAATGATGCCGCGTGTCCACAGTGATTTCCCAAATTCCCTCAAAGCCGAAAACTGATTGTCAAGGAAGAAAACTGATCCTGAAGTGATTCAGGGTCAGATGTCAGACAGCAGCTCAGATTAGCATTAGACTTATACAGGAATTACAGTACTCTTTTAAAGTCAGAATGCCCAAATAAAAGTGTCATTAGAACAGGACTAATATGACCCAATGAAAGGTTTTTAAAAAAATTATTTTACAGCCAAAACCAGGAGAAAATGAAGAAGCTCCTTAAGGTAAGCTTTATGAAATTCTAATCACACCCACAATTTAGTTATGCAAGTGTAATGAAGGCAGTGTGATTATACAAACTTTTGACTCCTGAGCACTGGTTCCTCCCTTGTGTTTTCAAAACAACTAAATTATAACCATACTCATCTCACACTCTTAGTATAGTTTGGCATCCTGACTCCCACAGTTCAGCTGCCAGGGTCAGGACGTACAGCAGAGAGGCGTTTCTGAAATCTCAAACTCATTTGCCTGGGTCATCATGCAAGGTCAATCACTTTCAGACATTAAGGTCAAGAAAAAACTGCAGACAGTACTGAAAAACCCTTTAATATCTGTTGTTAAATCCTTGGTAAATAGGAAGCTGTACCTAAGAAGCAAGATGGACAGCAAGTCCTGATGCTGAAAAGGAAATTCAGACTATACAGTCAGGCAAAAAAAGTTAAAACATAATGAAAAAAAACTTATATCCTAATGGCAAAAAAATCTCACAGCTACAAAAATTAAGCATTTTTTTCAGAATTACAAATCCAAATGCAGATACTTATCCATAAAAGCAGTGTGATTTAATATACTGACCAGCATTTTAATTCTGCTCTTGCAGAATTTCTTGCCATTGAAAATCAATTCTAACACCCTTAATGCAGTAGTATTTTGTATAGCAGTAAGAATTTGCAGCTTTTCCCCTTGCTGTACAGTGTTCCATTCAGTTTCTAATTAAATTATCTGTCCACAAGTAAAGAAATAAAATTCTTAGAAGGGGCAAACTTCAGTGACTACAAAGAAGTTTCGGAGCCTTAAAACCAAAACGGGTCATTTCTTCCCATTTCACACACTTTGCCTCTTTGTTTCATCACTTGCAGGAACTGGAGTCTGCCCTAGGACAGAAGTGGGAATAACAGCACTTGCACATATTAGCAATAGAGCAGTTAGCACCACACCGACTTAAAATTCATTTACCAAATACCAGAGAAATCTGTTTATTTCTCCACTGCAGAAAATTAAAGTATAACCTGAATACTATTTGTACAGCTCCTCCAAAAAGCAAAACAGCTGGTTACTATGAAAGGCAGTGCAGCATGACAGCTGGACCAGCAACTACCAAAGCTTCAACATGTCCTAAAACATTCAGCAGAAAAGCAAGCTGGTAGGGCATGGGATCTTCAGTCTAAAAACCACCTGGTAGTGGCTTAAGTGATGTATAATGCTGAGAGCTGCAAACAACAGGCAAGCAGATCAGAAGGTGTTTGTGTCCATCTTCCCAAGGCTTCCTGAATCACGTCCTTGTTTCTGATCCCATTTTTCCTAAACCTTCACCTTTCTGATGCGAATAGGTGCCAGTCTGTAACATTTAACTTCAGATTCCACGCAGTAAAAACAAACCAAAACAAAACCAAACAAACAAAACAACAAAATCCCAACAAACAAACAAACAAAAACCAACACCAAAAGCAACCAAGCAAACAGAAAAACAACCCAAAAGCAAAGAGCCAACACCAAATGAACACCTGATAGGAAGAAAAAAAAAAAAAAAAGCAGGCACTGCTGTTTTAGAACTACGCCGATCTCCATCTTTCTTAGCGCTAACAGAATACACCGGTTCCCAAACAAAACCCCAACCCACCTCGAATATATAAAACTCCTCCCATAAGAGCTGCCAGCCGGTCTCTCCCAAAACGCGGCTCCGAGCCGCCCCGGCCCCCCCGGCAGGTGCGCTCCCGCCCGAGCCGCACCGCGTCTGCGCTCTGCACCGCGGGGGGAACACCCGAGGCGGTCCCGCCGCCGAGACCTTTGGAGCATCTTTGCGGGTATTGCCACTTCAGGAAAACGGCTCCAAAACAGTCAAGCACAAAATAAAATAATAAAAAAACAATAATAAAAAAAAAAGGCAGCAAGACATAAAC
>JANHGN010017721.1:0-30730 GCA_024605025.1 Megaceryle maxima | reverse complement strand
CCGCCCGCCCGCCCACCGCGCCCCGGCACCGCCACCGCCGCTTCCCGGCAGCTCCCCCCCAGCAGGTCTCGGCGCCCCCCGGCGGGAGGGGCGGGAGGGCACCGGAGCCGGTCGCGTCCTACCTCTGGGGATGATGGCGGCGGCGGAGAGAAGCAGCAGGAGGAGCGGGAGGAGGCCCGGGCCGGGGCTGGCCGCCGCGGGGCCGCTGGGCTGGGCGCGACCCGCCATCTCCGGCACCTGCTTCGCTCTGCCCGCCGCGCCGGCACCCGCCGAACGCGCGCGACGGTAATGAGATGCGCGCGCGTCAGCGCGGCGGCGGCGGGGGGCGGGGACAGGCCCAATCCCCGCCCCCTTCCCCGCCTAAGGGGCCGGGGGCAAAGTGCCGGGCGCGGCGCGGGGCGCAGGGGGGACCCGGCCGGAGGAGTCCCCCGGGACAGCGGGGTCTGGCTCCACCCGCGCCCGAGCCCCCAGAACCTCGGTCTAGAACCCCCACAAAATAGAGAAATAGAAAGAAAACGCGAAAAACCACCACCACGTTTTCTACAGCTCCTCCAACCCCCGGCCAGCTATCGCGACTCCTGCCGACGGGACGACAGGGCATCACCCGCCCGGCCCCTTTCCCACCCCAGCCCCCTCCTCACCATCCTTCTCCCGAGGTCCGGCGCCCCCAGCATCTTCCTTCCCGGAGTCCCACCCCCCCACACCCTCCCGCCAGCAATGTGCCGGGGTCCGGTCCCCTCATCCTCCTCCCTCTTGGGGTCCTCCAGCATCCCCGGGTCTGGAGTCCCCCCAGCATCCTTCCCTCCTAGGGCTCCCCCCTTCCCCCCTTCAGCATCCTCCTCCCGGGGTCCGGTCTCCCCCCGCCCGGGCCCCGGGCCGCTGGAGGCGGTGTTGAGCCTTCCCCGGCTCCAGGGGAGCGCGGCGAAGACGAAGCCCGGCAGCCCCCCGCGGCCGCCGGGAGCGATGAACGGCAGCCCGGCAAAAAAACCCCAGCCTTTTCTGCAGATTTTCATCCGTGCAGCGACTGTGGACGGGGTTTAATTGGAGTAAATTAACAAGCAAACCGCAACGGCTCCCGAGTGATAAGCCGAGCTTTAATAAACCATAGCTAGGACAGGCACCCACGGTCACACAGGTTTATGTCACCCGGGACAGGACCACCCCGTCCCCCCCCTTCCACCCACCCACATTTACCACGGGCCTGCGCAAGCATCGACAGGGGAACGGCAGAGGATGTAAAATATTTCCAACGTTATTCATTAGGTTATTCCGAGACAACCTGAGGCAGGTGAGTTGTCAGTTTAACTTTATCATCCCATCTTCTGCCAAGCCTGAAGTTAAAACTGCTCAGGGCAAGTGTTGAGTCACAGCACAGGGCTGGGAAGAGCTTTCACTCACCAGATTGTGAAACCAGGCTGGTTTCACACCACCAGCTCCCCAGAAAATGCAAAACGCTGCTCTTTGGGACCGTGCCGGGGGAACGCCATGGTTGGGAGCATTCCCACTCGCTCCCCGTATCCCCACCTCTCCACAGGTTAGCAAGCCTTTCTGCCCCATCAACACGCCACACTTCCCTCCTTCCTGCTCAACAGCGCAGAGTTTTGGGCCGCTGTCACCATTACAAATCCATAACCAAGACAGATTTGTCCCCCAGGTTGCAAGAAAGCACTGGTCTTAGCCTGGGACACTCAGTTCCCTTCTCTCCAGAAGGGCTGGAGTGCTGCTTGACAGCAGCAAAGCTCGAGAGGCTCTGCAGAGAAGCTCCACTTGCCTGTGTCATTAGGAGCCTGGCTATCCTGTTTGTCTGTTTTTAATTACATGGTTTAAACCCTTTTGCACGATATCGTACATTATGACCCACCGCAGCTCAAACATCCAATTGAAAGGCAACCCATATTAACTAAAAAGGTTTATAATGATTTAAGTATTCATAGGGTGCAGAACAATAAGTAGTAGGAAATACAATTTGCATAATAAATATCAATATCACAACAGCTAAAACAAACCATGACAAATTATCTGCTGCTAAATGACCAGGAGATTATAGAATGCAAATTGCAAATCCTGAACTCTAGGAAATGACTTCCCCAACCTCCCGCGTCTCGTTCGGCAGACAGAAAGGGACTTGAGATGTACTAAAACTGGCTATGTTCCTGCTGGAAACATCTTACTGCGTTCCATTATGCATCAACTTTAATTTCAAGAGGAAACCGATTTCCTCTGTCCTGGAAGCTTAGCCTCAGATTATTTGTCACAGTGTGTTTAGCAGTTATGATCGTGAAGCGCAAGCCCCGTTGGCAGTGATTGAAAGCTGTATTCAATCAAGTCACAGGCGGGCAGGGACAGCAGCTAACGCCGGAGCAGTGGCAGGAGCGAGGGAAGGGGGGGCAGGGGCAAAAAGGGCTGGTGAGGGCTGACCTGACCCACCAATACAGCTGATGGAGCGGCGGGTGTTACATGGCGAGGTCGGTCCCCAAGTGACAGGCAGCCAGTCGCTCCTGAGACTGGCTCTGACCCCTCTCTCGAGGGAAGCCGGCAGGAGACGCAGGATGGACGCTACAGCAGCACTCGGTGCCGGCTCCAGAGGCAAGGCTGACAGCAGGCTACAACCCTTGAACATCCTGAGGGCCATCAACACCTCCAGACATCTCTCCAGCACTCACTCGGCATCAGGGAGAAGAAAGGAGCCTGGGAGAAAGGAGCACTCCTGGGACCGTGCTCCGGTCTCCATGCTGCCAGCATCACGTGCTGAAATGCTGCAGGACCTGGTGACCCAGCCCATCTGAGGCCAGCTGCAGAGAGACACCCACGTGAATGATCAGGTTTCCTCCTCTGCCTTGGCCGGGGTCACAAGCAGCAGGAATCTCTCCCAGGAGCCTTGCTGGTGCCACTTGCTGAGATCCTTCAGATGTGTCATTCCTGCTCCCCCCAACTGCAACTTAGTGCATCTCAAAGACCAGATGGTGTTTTTGCATTTTAAAACCGATAATCAATTGTTTTGTTAATTCAGCTTTTAAATCAGGAGCAGAAATGAACTTAAAACTGAGATTCCAATCTGCAGCACTCAAGCCAAGCCCCACGGTTCTAAACCCACTTACAGAGAAAGGCACGAGAAGAGCGATGAAGGCCCTTTGTGCTCTACCTTCCTTCAACGCAGCACGTGGACGGAGCACTGTGACATGTGCCTTGAGTGGCGTCGGGGTGCAGAAGCCAGCCGTTGACATTTGGAGGAGCAACAGTTACTCTGAACACATCAGGCCCGAGATCAAAACGGTCCCAGTGCAAACTGGCACCAGCCCTGCTATTCCCACCCCAGGGAGCGGCACAAGAGGACATGAGGGCACCTGACTTGTCATCGCTGACATTAATTAGAGCCATTGCAGAGGAAGCCACAGCAGAAGCAGTTTTCAGATGGGTTTGCAAACCGCAACCGTGATTTTCCTTTTCCTAGTTTCAGGAAGGGAGCCGAGGCTACTCGCTAGACACGATGGCTCCTCACCAAGCCCCCAGCTCTGCCATCAGTTCCCTACAGGAGCCTAAGAAGGCAAAAAGAACCGAAAGAAGCCCAAGTTTTCTCCTCTAGAAAAGGATGGCAGCGCAGAACGCCTTTCACTGTTGCAGGTACTGTGGGACTTGCCATTCTTACACAGCTCTTTGAGCCTCAGATTAAAGGTGCTATAGAGACTGAGACCAAAAAGATTCCTCCACAACTGGCAGTATTTGTTCGTTCTACACATTCTGTCAAGAGAAATAAAACAGTTGTCGATCTTGGGAAAAGCGCCAGCTCCAAAATTTTCAAAGAACTGCATGCAATTTTAGCCACACAATTCACATGAAAGCCAGCATGGGGCTAAATCCTGTGTAACTCTTTGGAAATGGAGGAGTTTGTCAAAAGGAATCCAGAGAAGGAATAATCAAGTTATAGCATTTCAGATTTAACGGCTCGCCTGGAAGAGGTTTTGGCGCTTCCCGGGTGGGTTGTGTTCCCCCCAGCCAGCTGGGCTCCCGGCAGAGCCTCCGAGCACCTCCTCGTACCTGTCCCCAGTCTGGGGAGACTGGCGCAGTCTCTTTAAAGATCAGGTAAAAATGCAAAGCCTAATTTCCAGCCTTTCATGTACTGTGACAAAGTTGTCATTTGCTACGCTCTCCCTCTATAAATTTAGGGCTTTAGTTACAGTACAAATAGCTCCCAATACATTTTATTTATCTGCCTTCCACTGCAATGAACAGATTTGTTCAGAATTTCAGAAGGTGTAAAACGGGTGCCGAAGCACCGCGCAGAACCACCGCCCGCCGACGCCACTGAGGAGCCAGGGAACCACTTCTTGTCCCGCCCCAGCAGGGCGGGGAGCTCTGCCCAGTCAGCACCCACACCCCACCCGTACCGGCACCCGGGCACCCCCTTCTCGTCCCGTATTTCAGGCTGCCACGTGACGCAGAGACAGCCAAGCTGAGGGCTGTGCCAGCCCTGGCACAGAGCAGGGACTTGTAAGGCAGCAAACTGCCCATCCAAGGTGCGCTTGACGCACACTTAGTGCGCTCCCAGGGACCGATGGCCTCACGCTTCCCAGACAGACTGGGCGCCAGCTAAACCAGTAACCAAACTGCAGCAAAATTCGGAGGCCTTTAAAGGCTTGTTCTGCGTGCCCCAAAAGGCCGTCGCCCAGCACCTCTCCTCCCTGCCCAGGTGCCCCAGAGAAGCCAAGCGCCTGCCACCACCGTGCCAGTGGGAAAGGCAAGGCGCAGGCATCTGGGGCATTCCTGAGGACGGAGCAGCGGCTGGCACATCTGGCTGCAGCAGGCACATCTGGCTGCAACATCCTCGCTCCTTGGCAGCCCCAGGAACCGGCCCTCACCGTGATGAGGGAGCCGCAGCTCCGGCGCAGCGCGTCGGCGGGCGCAGGCTGGACCCGCAGCATGGGCACCCGCAGGGTCCCGCACAGCCCACGGGCACATCTGGCTAGTTTGGACCCCCGCTGAAGGGACGGTACCTTTCCAAATGGTTCCAAAATATACTGGTGCCAAATTAATAAATGGAAGCAACATTGATACTCGAGTATAATACGTTGACTTTAATTCCCTCGGGACAGACGCTGCAGGCACACACAAAGACCAGCCACGCTCGCCGAGAGCGATAATGTAGCCTTTGTAAAGCGCATATGCTGGACGCCCACTGTAAACACGATATTTTCATTTATCATGTAGAAAATTTTTCTCCAGCACCCACTGGATATTTGCATTTGCTTTGTCTTTTCCCTGCATGTGGGGGGCCTGTTTTTAAATTTTCATTTCTGTTTCGAGAGCTACAAGATTAAATTTAATTATTTTTAAGCCACAAGTGTGACAATAAAACAAAAAAGTCTTTTGATTTTGGAGAAATCCTATTGAGGATCTGAAGGGCTGTCATCAGTGCAGCATCAGTCTTCATTATCTGATTCTTTTTTCAATTGGCAGAGCTTTACAGAGAACACCGCTCTTTCAACAAAATGATAAAGGGGTATTTGAAATAAACAGAGAGAGTCCCCAGCCAGCGAATACCTTAGATTGCTGCGGACGGTGACTTAATGCTAACTCCTATGAACTCCAGCTTTTTTATCTTTTAATAAAAAAGCCATACAGATGGGATTTTTTGCTTGGCTAAAACCTTTGTTTAAAAAGAAAAAAAAAACACAAACCAAAAAAAAAAACCAACACCAAAAAACCCCTAAGGGACAACAGACACTAGAAGTATGAAAGTTCTCTCCAAGCAAAGTCTCTCACATGTATTTATATGAGTTTGTCAAAAAAAAAAGAAAGAAAAAACACGAATGGAGTATTTCCACGCTGACGCGTTGCTCCCCTCGCGAGGAGCGAGCGGGGCCGCCCCAAAACGCGCTGGGACTTTGCAGCATCTCCCCACTTCTGCTGCAGCCCAAGAGACGTTCCAGGGGAACACACCTGTGTTTTTTTATCGTCATCTGGGTGGCTGCCACATCCAAGCCCAGTGGTGCCCCTGGGTGCAAGAGCTCAGGAAGGGTCCGGGTCCTTGTCCAGAGCTCACGCAGTTCTCCATCAGCGCATCGAGGGGACTTGCGGGCACACTCCCCCCTGCCCTGGGCAGCGCTGCCAGCAAGGCTCCTACACACCCGTTTCTCCTTCAAGCACAAAAAAACACACCCCATGGACACGGGCCAAAGCCGCTCTGTGCGGCACCCAAAGCCGCCAGCCCCGACGACCGTGTTATTTAGTGCCTGATAAGATGTATGCACAAAACACCGATCGGTTTTCTATCCTCTCCAATAAGCACAACCAGAAAGGTTAAGCTCCCAAGTCTGCTGAAACAAGATGAAATATTTTCAGATGGTTTTAAAGGAACCAGATTATTCCCCAGCGTCAGGATGAAGCACGAAAAATCTAGCCAGTCTGGCTCCCCTGCCAGTCTAACCTTTTTACTACTGGATAATGAGGAGTAAGCTATAATTTAGATTTTTTTTATTTTTTTTTTTTTCAAACACAGATCAAATTGAGAATGGAGAGGGACAAATCACTTTATAGTCTTGCATCATCTTTCCTGCAGATGAGTCTCTAATGCACCCACGCCATAAAACTCAGGAACTGTGCCCTCTGCATGTTGTTGTGACAAATTTCAAATCAAGAGGGTGCTTGAATTGGATTTATTACAATTGGAAGACAAGAAATTGTAATCTTTATGAGCCAATGACACAGAGCCTTATAATAAGAGAATGAAGTATCATTTTAAATGTAAAGCAAATTAGATTACCGGGGTCAAACCCTTCTACAGAGACATCATGTCTTCCAAGCGCCTCTTGCATTTGACATCCTCTTTCCAGGTTTTGCATTAGCATTTAAGTGTTTTTTAAATGTGTTTAATATTCTTATAGGAGAAAAGTGCCTGGAAAAGTCAAGACATGCAGATAGCGGGGAGGGGGAGGGAGGAACCCATCAAAATAAGCGCCGGGTGAAACCACAGCCCTGCCATAAGGACACGACTCCTGTATCGAGCTCAGTCCACCCACAATGCTCACGCTCTCCATCCCACCACAGAGCCCAGTTCGGGTCCAACCCAACCTCCCGGCAGCAGGTCTGGGGTTTAGGGTCTGTGGGGAGGTGTCCAGGGAAGCTCCCGCTGCTGCCAGCCCGGCCCAGCACGCACCAGACAGGCACTGTGGCCAATTAGTTGGGGTTTGTTGTTTGTTTTATACAAGCTGCTGGGGAAAAAAAAGCCCTTTTGATCCCATCAAGAGCCATATCTTCCCCACCACAAGATGCCTCGTGGGTGTTGCCTGTTTGATTTCCCCAAAACACCGGTACAGACCCTGGTGACCAGGTGCCAGAGCTGCAGCTCATCAAAGCGATGCTGTTTAATCTGCAGACATCCAAAAGACGCAGAGGCACCGATCACAGTCTGCCCAAGTCACCTTACAAGATTTGCTCAAGGGGGACAAGGAAGCAGAGTCTTGTAGAAGCTTCTGCTTCTCGTATCCCCAGAGCAAACCTCATGAAGTGACTTCTAAGGACACCAGCAAATCCAGTAAATTCATCCACCCTAGATGTGCCGCTACCAGTAAAGGACTGCTTTCCCCTCTGGTATCTAGCTTGTACAACTCTGGTCTGTTGTTCCCTTCAAGCATCTGCTTTGCTGAGGACACCTCGAGCTGCAAGAGGCAGCAAGCCCCAAACCTCAAAGTCAGGCTGAGGCCCTTCAAACGCTATGGGCAAACACCTGAGCACACAATGCAAAACTTTGGCTGTTCCTCTGATTTAAGAGACTTCACGTCTTAATCATCTGTCAACACCACATGTAACCAAGTGCGGTACAGAGGAAAGGTCTCCCAGAAGGGATACAAACACTGCACATGAAAGGGAAAGTCTTACTTAGCCTAGAGGGAATTTCAAATTAGGTACAACATTACTTCAGCTTTCACTGTCAACAGTGGTTAGATTTTCATTGACTTCTTTTGTAACAGAGAGGCTCGCCTTTGAAGAATCCACAAGCATCGTCACCTTCAACTCACATTTCCCAGCTCCTGCTCATTTTTCGCGCTGCGATAGCACTTAAAAGCCGCAGTCGGGGGCCAGGACCCCAGCTGCAGACGACGCGCTGCAACAAACAGGAGTTTACCACTCGCTCGCCCCCAGAAGAGCTTCCCGTCACTAAACAAAACGAGAGGAGACAGGTGACTGCAGATAAGATGCCAAGACAAACGCTGCCGGTCGGCGGGAGACGTGGCCGGCCCCGGGCTGTCGCGCCGCTGTCGGGGCTTTGACAGCCCAGCACTGGAGCGCTCGGGAGCGTCCCCGTTGCTGATCCAGAGACGAACACCGACGTTACCAGCCCCCATGAACCAGAACCACGCATCTCCATCAAGACTGGCAGCGGTTACCCGTCCTTGCCTTCCTGCCTGCCCTGATTTTCACCGAGAAGCATCCTTCTTGTTTATCATCAGAAACGGTTACAAACCACGGGCACTCGAGCAGGCTTGGAAGGGAGACAGCGTTTGCTTACGGACAAATAATAAGCAGGAAAAATCCTAATGTGCACTTTCATTAGGGCAAAGTACAAAGAACTCAGGGGAGTATTATCAAAAGGCCCCCAAACTTCTTTTCTTCAGCAAAATGCTTTGCCTGGCTGGGTAAGAAACACGGCGTGGCTTTGGGAGGGCAAAGCAGGGCTGGTTGATCTTCAAAAGGACTGCGGACTTTGGAAATAACAAAAGGAATGCTGTGCTTTCCAACCACCAGCTGGGATGTGGCAAGCGACACGTTTACAGGTAGCCTCCATCGCAAAGCTACCACCGTTCCCCCAGCACCAGCTGGGCAGAGGAGATGCAGAAGTCCCCGAGCACAGACACCGGCTCCCCAGTGTCCTGGCAGTGCCCTTCATCACCAGCGTCAGTGCCCAGGCACTGAGTCATCGTGTCTCTGGCAGCTGTAAACACACACGCACGCACATATATACACAGGTTTCAAACATGCATATAGCCTAGTAATTGTGGGGCTTTTGTAAGCTTGTCTCAACTTGCCGACAGCTCCAGAGCAAAACATAATTCGTTAACTCTACGCGAGTATTAAAGAACAAAGCTGGAACTCCCATACAATTATATTTTATCTCAGAGCAAGGTGAAATCATTAGATATTAGTGAAGTGCAGTGGCATAAAAATGATCTGTTAGCGGGGGTTCATTACATTGTATTTCCAGAGCCAGGAAGATCAATGCGTTCATGCATCATGAATTAGTCTCATGCCTTCATCTTGCCTGCTCTCCGGAAACCCAACATGATCTATCGCCAGCCATACATCATTGTTTCAGCGTTGCACATTAATGACAAAGCTTCGGTTTCCACTTGTCAAGCTGACCAGCTGCATTTTTCTGCATAAGACAGAAAAAATCCAGAGGAGGAGGAGGAGGGTCATTCCTGGGCCAGGCTTTACAGTGAATTTCAACCCTTCAGACCTCTCCTTTTCCTGTAGATCCATCACATTTATAGTCTGTGCCTTGCCTTGCTCTCCTTCATATATCCAAACCTTGGAAGACCTCAGGGAAAGGGGAAGAATAAAGCCACTAAGTGATTTTCCCGAGCCCCCTTTTGCCAGCACGGAGCTTTGCGCCTCCCTCGGTCCATCCCACTGACCAGGGCCCACCTGGGTTTGTGCCAGGAGCAAAGGGGCTCCCGTCACTGGCTTTAACAGCAGAGATCCTTTTGTTCTCTCCCCTACCGAGTCAATAAGAAAACACCATTTTCCGAAATGCCTGTCGGCGTGAGCCCTCTGGAAGAGCCGTCTCTGCTCTCTCATTACTCTCCCTCCAGATACCCGGAGGCCAGGAGTTGCTGCCTCCGCCTTCTCCCCAAAGCCTTTTCTCACCTGCCGGGCAGGGCAAAATTCACTTTCTCCCTCCTGACTGACCTAGTTACAAGTCCCAGCCTTCCCTTTCTCCTCTCAACCACCGAAACGTCTACCACTGCATGCTGCAATCAATTCGGGAGACACAAACAAAGAAGGTGGTGGTTGCCAGTCTTCTCCCACCCACCGCTCTCACTGCTCCCAGGATGGCAGCAGTCAAGCAACTTGTGACTGCCACTCGCCTTTACCATCCCCGGAGCATCTCCCAGATGCTACTGTGCCCATGTCACAAAAAGGGCATCGATTTGGCCAGTCCCCCATGGAAATGAAGACAATAGAGCAAAATGCATCTGGGTCTCCATCACTGAAACTCTCTGCTCTCGTGAGCATGCACCTTTTTCTCCTCAACTTGTCTGCTCATCTGCTAGACTTTCTTACACCTGTGGTGAGGCTCGTTCCACAGCTCCGAAGGCTTGGGGACCAGAGCAGGGCACATGGCCACTGCCAGGTCCGTGCTGCACAGCCAGCACCGTGCCCCTGGGCTCACACGGGCAGAGTTTCGCTATTATTGTTTTTAAAACATTGATCAGCAGCTTTTGAAACATGACAACGTGCCGATACTTCCCTTGTTACGTGACAGATGGCTACACGGATGCAGGGCTAATGCTGCTCTCGCTCCTTATTATTCACTAATGCTCACAAACCAGCTGACAGTCAGCGGAGCAATTTAGGGCAAATCGTTTCTTTTCCGGCCTTGGATGCTTTCAAGGTAATGATCCAGCTGTGGCTGGGGGCTGAGGCCCCTCAGACTACGTTTCAGTTTGTAGGAGCTCAGCTTGGTGCCACCACACTCCATAGCTCTGCCTAGAGAGCAGGCAGCACCCAGAGAGCCATCGGCCACTGCCGGACACACGCCACCCTGCCAGCAGGACCTGTGGTGTTGGCCATGCCCTCTCCACCCTCCCCGCCAGCCCAGCTCCTCCACGAGCTCGCCCACGGTGGCAGGAGCCAAGCAGAGGCTCCTCTCCCGGCACGGACCAGCTGCCACCATGCCAGCCGGTGCCCTTGCCGTGGCTATTGACAGCAGCGAGCAGGGAGCCTTTCAGTGCCTCTTTGTTGGTTTTAGACAATGACTGTTGCCAGAGCTATTTTCGCTTCCTCTCCCCCGCTTTCCCCCTCTCTCCAGTGCGGGGGCTTTTTTTTTTTTCCGTTCTAAAATCAATGGGCTCAGATAGCGTCGTACTCAAAGTGACCTTTCAAATACCAGCCAGAGCCAGGTCATCACAAATTGTGCTCTCCACCCCCGCAGAACATGAAAGCCTTTTCATTTCTGTCTGAAGGGCCGGGGAAGGGCTCGGCTGCATTTTGAGGACATCCACTTTGAGCTGGCCCCCGCATTAACAATAACTGGTGGCTTCCTGCCCCGAGCGGCAGCGTGGCCCTGATGTGACGGGCAGTGGTATCTGCTGCATCCTGATTTCTTGGCCACCTTATTCTCGCACTTTGAAGAGCTGCTACGAGACCTGCCTGGAACACTGACATCGGGAAGGCAGCAGCTGCACGAGAGAATCCAGACAAACCTGAATGTCGGGAGCGGGGCGTCTCTGCGGGGGGCACCAAACGTGCCTGTCAGGAAAGAATTCTAGAAGCCTTTGCAGGGGCTGTCATCAGGCAGGTATTTTGTGCACCAGGGAAACGAGAAGCCTCACTTTCTTGCCCTCCAGTATATAATTTCCACATGCACCACTAAATTCCTGCGTCTGCCATCACTGCAGCATTACCGAGCATGAATTACACAAGCCCAATGGCATCCAATACCCTGCACCCTTGGTTTCCAGGTTAGGAGCAAAAGTCACTCTCCTAGACCTAATAGAAATTAAAACAGAAACCATTTTCTTCCAGTGAAGCGTGGCAGGTTGGATCAGCACTCCAGCCCACGGAGAGGTGCAGCACACAGCCGCAGTGGCCGGCAAGCGGCCAGGGGGGAAGCGGGTGTCCGGGGGCTGGGGTCTGCGTGCCCTCTCACAGCCCGGGCAGGACCCCAGAGGTGGCTTTTTCCTTAACAAAGCCAAAGATTTCATTAGGTGCAAAGGCAGCAAGCAGGGCCTTGCAGCACAAGAACCGATTTCCTTCATCAGAAGCACGGCGAGGGGTGTTTCAGGGGGCAGGGCGCCGTGATGAGACCCGCTCCAGTTGGGGGTTAGACGGGCTAGATGGTGTTTGTGCAGCTGGCCCATGGGGACAAAGCCAGCAGCCATGGCCCACCACCAGCCCGAGCAGGAACGCTGCAAGATGCGCAGCACGCAGCTCGGCACGAGCAGGAGCATCTCCTCTCTGTGCGCTCACAGGGAAGTGGTAACAAATTGCTTCTATTTCTTTAAAGCTCTTCACTCATGTACTTTGTCCTTTCAAAATGTAAAGAGGAAGTCAGCACAACGCTAACAGCTCTTTAAAAGTATCCTCTGTGGCATCACAGGCAGCCCATATTAAACAAATTCCACTGCAAACACGTTCCTTAACGGCAACGGCCAAACGCTCGCTTCCCAGGCTGCTTTCATTAGGAGGAAATGTTTTCAAGAGCTCTCTTTACTGCTGGCATTGTGCTGACTTGTGCTTCCCATGCCGAGGGTCCCGTACCAGCGCTGGGTGAGGGGAAGGCGTGCGGCTGTACGGGCTCTGGGCACCCTGCTTCACACCTTCCCTGCGGTACGGGGGAAGCTCACGGAAGGATTTAACAGCAGGACACCTGGAAACCATAAACACAGCAGAAAATGTGTAGAACTATATAGAGATGCAGTTTGGAAAAGCCTGTTTTCTCTCCATGTTAAGCACCCTGCCCTTCCAGTGGAAGAAATTTCTCTTCCATTCTGCCTGGACTGGTTTGGTTTTTGCATTTGATTCAAAAAAAAAAAGTTACTTGGTATGGCACTTTTGCTCAAAAATAGGCATCTTCTTGCTTGAAAAAAGCAGAGCTTAAATGAGTAGCTTGCTAATTATTTATCTGACCATTTCAGCTTATAACAGCTGCAAACTGGTTTCAATTTTCTCACATTTTCTCATTATTGGGAATTATTCAGAACGACACAGTGTCACTACAAAAAAATCAATGGCTTTGATGATATTTCCTTTGCAACTGTTCCATGTTTACCTTTTAAGCTGTATTAAATTACAATGAGCTTCAAGGGTCTGGGTCTTATCCGGGTTTATTTGCTCAGAGAATTGAGGAATTGCACAGTTAAACTCAAGACTTTTCCAACTTGATACCAGCCAGCTACCGATACAGAAAGCAAACATTTCAAAGATCGTAAAGGGGAGAAAAAGCTTTTCCGGGGCAGGATGAGCAAGTTCTGAGAACACGCCTGGCAGGGGGCACAGCGCAGGTGAGGAAGAGCTGCAGAGCGATGCATCTCGCAGGGATGCTCGGGCAGGACCATCTCCCCCCGGGATGGGAGGGCAAAGCCAACACGCCAGGACTGGGTACATGGGGAATGTGGTTGCCGGGTCCCCACTGCTGTCCTTTCCAGTGTAAGCGTGTCCCACACCTTGCAGACCCTGCTCCTCGACTGCGGCCAACAGCGGAGGCCACCGCTGCCCGTCACCTCCCTGCCCAGGGGACGCGTCACAGAGGCGAGACCCATCGGTCCCTGGCGCAAAACAAGGGAGGTGACAAATCCTCAAGGTCAGGCTCTGAAGCAGCATCTCACAGAAGATGCAAAGCCTGCTCTGGACATTTTTTCCTGTACCGAAGCCTCAGGGAACACAGGCTGCAGCACAAGGTACTACAGTGCTCTATAAATATTTAAAAGAACAAAAAACAGTCTCAGTTTTGGCGGGGACCCGGCTCTCATTGCGAGTCAGCCCTCATCCCCTCCTTCGGCTGGGCTGGGATCCTGGCCACCCTGCGTATTTCACACGAGTGCCTGTGCCTGGCAGCACCTTGCTTTCACCAGTGAGCCATCGCGGGCCACCGGGCCAGGGCAAGCCTCCACACCCTGGTTTCTCAACCTGCCTCTTCAGCTTTTGTCCATGATTTTGCTTCCGCTGCTGCCTGCAATGCTTCTGCTAATAGGAGTGCCTGGGCTTCGCCTGCCTTCACAGATCCTTCACAGCGCTGACTCCGACTGAAGGTCGGAGGAAACAAATTCCTTTTTCTCAGGCATTGTGTTAAAAATACCTTCACCTCCGCAAGCAGCAGCTGCCTATTCCTCACTGGTATCTTTCTCTTTTAGACCCTCGGTGCTGGTAGTTAAAAGGGACAAAAGGGTGAGCGTAAATTGAAGGGACAGTGCTGCAAGGGAGCTAAATATAAGTGCCCCAAGAGCAGCATTTCCCAGTTTGGGAGTTGTTTGCTGCTGGCTTCCTCCCCCCCCCAACAAAGGGTCCCTTTCACAAGCCTCCGAAAAACTGCCAGTGAGAACTCAGCGCGCACGGTCAAAGGGGACAAGATGAAGACCACGACATACAATTGCTTTTCTCCTAAGTGCCTTAAAAAAAAAAAGAAGAGACGCATTTTCCTGACCACGTCTGGGAAAGATGCTGCTGCACAGGCTTAATGAGGCTTAATGTAGGATGGACAGCCCCAAAAGCACACGGGGCCCACGAGCGAGAGACGCGATTAGCAAACTCCGAACTTGAGGGATTTTAAGCACTTTTGACTAGGCATTTTATTTCGACGCAAGATGTATCCAGGAGATCTATTATGCCTGTCAGGCGAGGCTGGGGTTGCAGAGGAAGAGTTAAGTGATGCCCAGTGACACTCGCTGTAATCAGATTTTCACATTGTTTGGGTAGATGCAGTTCCTGAGCTCCCCAGCTGTCCTGCCTCATAAGCAAACACATCTCCCAGCGCGGGCGGGCCGCAGCTCTAACTTCATTCCCAGCGAGGCTACAGAGCCTGGCATAAGCCTGAGCAGACCCAGGAGAGCCCTGGGCACAAGGGTAACGCCGTCATGGAAAACTGGGTCACCAGAGCTGCTCCCCTTCCCCAGTGCGTCATCCGTCATCGATTCCAGCAGGGATGGTGCAACGAGCCCTGGGTCAAAGCCAGGGATGCTCCTCTCCCTCACATAGCCAAGAGCTCTTCCCATCAGGCAGAAGGTGGGTGGGAGGCCCCTTCAGACAACACATCTCAGCAGGATCTGCTTCCCAGTCATTTTCCAGCACTAGGCAATGCATAAAACATCTAAAATCCCCAAGTCATATGCAGCTTTTTTTTTTTTTTCCCCTTTCCTCTCTCCTGGACAAAGAGTTCACTGAAAAATAGTATTTACTCAACACACATTTGTGCCCAATATATTCATGTCTTGGAGCCAAGACCTCCGACTGTGGTTTGAAGCCCAGCACTGAGGCACCAAGCAGGTGCCTTTGGGTGTTTAAGCCACTAAACCCGGGAGAGATGAGCACCAGTAGGTGCCTGCTGGGAGGGGCGGCAGCCGTCCCGGGTGCGAGGCACCGCACGAGCGCAGGGAAATACCTCACTGACAGCTAAGGGCAGGGCACACACGAGGATGTGCCAGTCCTGGCCGTACATCTCTGCTGCCGGGGCAATAAAGTACATAGGGCCTTATTTTTCTTAATTATTCCTGATATTTCACCTGTCATGTTGTCAGCTCCCTCTGAGAGCAACGATAAATAGTGCTGCTCATCTCACATCCGCAGGGAAAGCCGGCTATTTATTCCTGTGATGGGCAAGACATCATGACTAATTAGGAAAAATGGTCGCCCACTTGCACCCCAGCAGAGGAGCAGTTTCTGCCCGTGGGGAGGCGGGTGGGTGTTCTCCATGGACACCCAGCAGCCACCCACCCCAAGGCTGCAGCTTGGGAGATGGGCGGGTCTCACGTCCCCTGAGAGGTCCCGGTCTCAAGGGGCACTGAATAAGGGACACAATCACAGAGTGGCTCGATTTTCCATCGGTAAACGGTCGTAAGCGGGCAGACGCACCGAGGCAAGCTGTGCTAGAGGGGTATCCCCCTTGTCGCCGTCCAGCCCTCCCGCCGAGCTCAGGAAAATCAGCCTCTGCACCCCTCTCGTAAGTCCCCCTGCAGCAGGGTGGGATTTACGCCTCCTCTTCCCCTGCCACCGCACACGCTCCGATCGTAACAAGGTAATTGAGATCAGCGCTGGAGAGGAGAACTCATGTGGGAACTGCAAATACTTCAGATTAAAAGTAAGCAAAAATAATTTAGAAGCTGCTCCAATCACAGAAGAGAACCCCACTTGCTGTAACTCTTAGATCCAGGCTGAGTGGCAATGGCAGGGAAGCCATCATCCTTTCACCCTCCTGCCCCGGGGCAGGCGAGGACTCACCCCACGCAAAGCGCTGGCACACACAGGGCACAACCCCCCACAGATGCAAAAACAGAGCAGCAGCTGGGGGGGGGAGGAGGGGCAGGGGGTCTGCACCCTCATCCCCAGGCAGCGGTGCCTGCAAGGCAGCGAGGAGGTGGTGGAGGCTGCTCCGCTGACATGCGGCAGGGGCTGAGCAGAGCTGGAAGCCTTTTTGTCGGGAAAACTAATGAGGACAAAACTCCTATTGTCACTGTCACGTCAGCGAGCGTCGCCCAGGATTTTCGCAATCTCTCGTGCACTGTCATGTCGGGTGAAAGGTATTTGTTTGCCAATTCTACCTCTGGGCACCAGCCCCTTCTAAATAAGCTGTCAAACTTCTCCGAGGCAGCTAGCAAAACAAAAGAGGTGCGCAGGGGTAACCTCCTCACAAATGGATGCAAAACAAGCAATCTCGGTTGGCAAATGGCAAATCAGAGTGTGAAAACCGCGCATGCGGCACAGCTCAGGGCTTCTCGCCGGCAGATGAGCGAGCCTGGAGCAGCACTCCAGTCCCGCCCGTGAGCCAGGGAGCACGGGATTAACTGGGAGACTGCCTGCCCCTGCTACAGGGGTGAAACGGGGCATGACAAGGCTCCTCATCAGCGAGCCATTGACACCCAGGGTTTATCTCAGCTACGGTGCCAAAGCTGCTTTGCAAAGCCAAGCTTTGCCTGCAATCCCACCCGTTCTGCTCTGGGCTCCTGGCCACCAAGCACTCCAAGGTTACGGAGCCCCCCAGGGATGAGCAGCTTCTCTCCTGGGCCGGGAGGGGAGAGGGACAGGGCAGCGCTGCCAATTGGTGGAGGAAGTGCTGGAGCCATCTCATTTCATCACAGGCCCCGTCCTTCCAAGAGCAGCTGGGATTGTGCTTCTGCTGCTCCTGTGCAGAGGACAGGGAGTGGGTTCAGGGCACCCAGGAACCCTGGAGAGCAGCTGCTGCACTTGGTGGTCCCAGGAACAGGATCGGAAAGGACACCGGTTGGTTGCCACTCCCCATGATGTCCCTTGGGGTGAGCAGAGGGATGACACACGTGGCTGCTGTGGCAGCTTTACCTGCTGCCACCCGGGGCCAAGCGCTGCAGATGGGAGCAAAGCTCCCACTGCAGATGGGAGGGGACACTGGTACCCTGAGTTCTGGTGCTGTTCCGGTCCTCTTACGGACCGTGGCCTTCTGGCATCTCTGAGGAGCAGTCCTGCTGCACAGCAGCCATCGTAAGCTTTGGTCCTTACCGCCGGGCTCCACAGGCACCCAGGCACCCATCCAGCGATGCAGGAACCTCCTTCGTTCCAGCGTCACCGAACGCCAGCTCCCACCTCTCCCTCCTTCCTCACGAGGATTTTAGGCACGGCGCTACTTCCCATCTGCCACCCATATTCCCCATTCATAAAACCCTGCACCTCAGTCACATCTCTGCAGAGACACTGTTGATAGAAATAGTCAGGCATCGAGCCCTGCCTGCCAAGTGTTTTCCAGAAACCAGGAAGCCTCCAACAGTCGTGAGAAAACATGGAAATCAGCTGGTCTGGAGCAGAGGCTGGCACTGCCAGCTCACTACCTGCCCTCCCGAGGGTCCAAGCGACAGTTCAGCACCTTTGGCACCGAGCACCCGACCTGCACTCAGACCACCCCGCAAGCAAAGCTCCTGGAGCCTCTGGGAAGAGTTTCTTCCTTAGGAGGGGGGAGGTGAAAGGAAAAAAGGGGAAATATCTGAGCATGCAACAACCCCAGACACTTCTGCTCAGCAGAAGCTGATGGAATTCCTGCTTGCAGATTCAGTTTCTTACCGTAGCCTGGTAAATTCAATTAAAGCTATTTACTCTGTATTTACAGGATTACAAATAAAGCTCAGAAAACGCTCTACTGAATGAGGCAGGGAGAGGAGGAGAGAGGAGAAAAAAAGGCATTTTCTGGGCCAAACATAAACAAACAAGGCCACAAACCTCTTCATGATTACTTATTAGCTAAGGGAAAAGGGAGCTGGTACACTTGGAACAACGCTAGACAGAGCGGAGGAGAGCAGCATTTCGTTCTCATTTGCAGGTAACAAGAAAAAAGCAAAATGTTCTTTTTTTATGTAAGGAAAGAGCTCTCCTGAGCCTGCATCTCCAGCCTGTATTTGCACTGCTCCCTTCATTTTAACTGAGTGCGATGGGTCAATGGGAACCCTTTCAAGTTCTAACTGCATGATCTGCCCAGCCTATGATGGGAAGCCGGTGGGTTTTGTTTGATTTTTTTTTTTTTTTTGGTTTAAGTGGCTGATTGAGTTCTCTTTGTTTTGTTTGGTGTGTGGAGCACGGCGTGGCCCAGTGCATTAGTCAGGAAAATCAATAGCCGCTCGGAAGGGGAAGTTTAGAAGGGAGGCTGGGGACTGAGCTCAGAAGCACAGGAGAGGAGCGGGGAGGAGGACGAGGCTGTGGGGCACGGGGGGTGAGATCCCTCCCACGAGGCACCGGCTGCCTCGGAGCCCACACCGTGCAGCAGCGCCAGCTCTCGCCGTGGCCCCGCAGACACGCCGACACAGCGAGAGAGAACCCGCGGCACTGGAACCCAGCAGCCACCGCGCCTGGCACTGGGAGGGCAAACGCACCCGTGCCCCAGCCTTCAGCCCGAGGGCTGAGGAGTTGTGAGCCCATCTCGCACCTTCTGACCACAAGCTTGTCAGGCAACAGCCACGTCGAGCTATTTGCAGTTGAGTTTAAAGCTATTTAAAATTGAGCTGGGTTTTGGCTTCTCCTGGCTCAGGTCAGAAAGCCCTGCTCCAAGTCCAAGGCCGAGGTTTCTATCTATTTGTGCCTTTTTCACATACACAGAAAGCAAAGGACAGCTGCCTTTAACAGCTCCAGCACCTTGAGAGTTGCCACCCTTGCAAGCCCCCTGCAAGATGATTCTTCTTTCCAGACAGGGACTGACACTGATGGCTACCAGACAGAGGCAGGGAGCCTACGCCACGCTCAGCTTCGAGACGGGCTCCATCACCAGGCTCCTCTGCCAAGGGGGACAAAGACGGAACCTCCAACACCACCCTAAAGCCAGGAGACTGACGCACATACTCAGGGCATGAAGTAATGAACTTAAGGCCATACATCTAAATGTATAGCTTGTAAATGATTAGCCCTTGTGTAACAAAGCTCCCATTTGCTGGTGATGCATTAACCAATGAATGTATGGCCTTCCTATCTCCAAGCAGCTCCTTACTCCAGCATTGTTGGGTTTCCCAGGAAATCAAAGATGAAAAGCCCTCGTTTCAAAGTCACCCTTCGAAGGTGTCTCCTGAAGTGCAGGGGGACAGGTGACCCTTCGGTCACAGTGCATGCTGTGAGCAAGCCCGAGTGCTTCCCCCACTTCCAGATGTTCCCTCCAGCACCAGGGACAGATGGGGCTGCACTGGTGCCTGTCCCACCCAAAGCCACGCGCCAACTTCACCAGCATTTGATGCAGCAGAACTATCCCTGGCCCACACCTCTAACGGCTCCTTTCTAGTTTGATTCAAACCAGAGGACCTCATTCCTCCTCTCCTACCCCTACCACACCTGAACATCTCCGACACCGTGTCCAACACCCTCCCGTGTGTTCCTTACAGCAGAGGGGGCATTGCCCCTCCTGCCTCCAGCACCTGTTTCACCCGTATCAGCAGGAACCCCCCGGCCACCTCTGCTGGGAGCTGCGTCCCAAAAAACGTAGCCCCACCCCCCCTTGATTTCTTTTGCACAAGTACAAACTCAGGGCTAAATCAATCGATTCCTGACTTTCTGTACCAGGCTTACCATGCCCTGCTTTCCTTTGAACTTTCCCTGCTCTGAAATGCAATCTATAAAAATATTTTGGATGCTGTGTTTGGCAGCCCCGGATTTCTGCTTTTTTCTCGTCCTCCCCGATTGACACAGGTATCTAAGAATAGTTTACATTTGATACCGGTATCATTAATAATGATGTAGCAGGTGCTGCTGGGCGCTTCGCCGCACGCACAGGGGGACGTCGCCGCTTTCAACCGCCAGCGCCTTTGTTGCAGAGCACAGAGCCTCGCCGGGCGGGTTGCACAGGCAGCTCTCGGCTGCCGGGGGATGTTTGTTAATCAGGCTGGTGGCTGCGGCGAGGTACTGATCCGGTTTGGTGATAATTAGGCTCCAGTAGCTGTGTCTTCAGGCAGCCCTGGCACAGCAGAAGCCTCCTGGTTGCTGCTGCTGTCACCGGCCAGGGGCCCAAACTACAAACCCCACTGAGAGGGGCACGTGCGAGCGATGCCAAAGTCACAGCCCCTGCACCTCCAGGTCTGGAAGTGTTGCCAGCAGCAAACGTCCAGGGAGAAGGGAGGTGGGAAGCAAAGAAATGCCCCTTCCCCTCTGCAAGGCAGCTGCGGGGCTGGCTGTGAGGCCAGTGAGCCTTTCCCCAGAGGAGATGGGAAGCAGAGGGAGCAGACTGATGGCTCCCTGTCCTGTGGTATTGGGTCCGTCAGTAAGAAAGACTTGGCACCCGCAGCTTCCCTGGGTGAGCTCAGCATATTCTGCAGTTAAGCAATCCCTGGGTTTTATGCTGACTTCTCCTACAGCCCTCTGGATGGAGGCAGAGCTGGCAACCGTCCTAAAAACCCAGCGTCACTCTTGGCTTCTCCCTCCACCAAGCACCATTAGCTCCCTTGCTCACCGAGCATTCTCCTGTCACGCAGTCACCCATATGGGCGTACACGGGGAGCAGCTGGGCACACAAAGCCCCTCTCAGCTCCCCAGCCCAGCCCCAGGAATGCTCCAGCTCCTCCTATCCACATCAGCTCCCAGCTGGGCCATGAGTGTGAAACTTCACCTTATTTATCTGCTCCCCAGTGCAGAGTAAATAAGGCAGCAGCCAGGATTTACTAAACATGCCTAAGGGCAGAGGGTTGGTCGCTCTTACTGCCAGTAGGGAAGACAGTGACCTCACACTCACATCTCGGGGAGAGAGGCACAGACAGCCCCACGCCCCAGCGTTTCCAGCAGACGCGTCTCAAGCCGGCAAACTCGGAGAAGAAATGAACGTTCCTGCAGGAGACGCCGTGCCGAGCGGGCTGCTGGAGAGGTGGTAATCCAGGCTTAAGGACAAACAGCTGGTGATTAAACAGCAGATGGGAAGGAGGGAAAGGGGACAGATTTCATCCCCCTTCCCTGGTTTTCTTTTTTTAATCTATTCCCCTTTCAGAGACTGAACACAGGAGAGAAGGGAACCCCCCCAAACGCACCCTCAAAAGCAAAGGAAGGGTTTAATTTGCACAGATGTTCGGGAACGGAGCGCTTCCAACACGGCGTTAGCGCCTTTGGGGAAAACGTCTGCTTAAAATAAAACTCTTCCTACCTCTTCCCCAAATATCTGAGAAAGGCCAGAGATCCCCAAAACTATAAATTCTCCCAATTTAAGGTAAGAATCTGTGCCAGCAAATGTGTTTTGCACTAAGGAGCTTGTCTCTTTCAGCCCCGATGCCACATCTTTCCAGAGATGATTTTTTTTTTTTCTCCCCTTCCAAAGGAGCACAGAGACTCCTTCCTCATCTCCAGAAATACCTGCACTTCGGTAAGGAAAAAAGGCTCAGATTCTGGGAGAAGCAAGATGCCTTACAATGAAAGGCAGGTACCGCTGCTCTCCCCACACAGCCCTTCTCGAGGCGTCTCCCCGTTCTGCTGCACGCGAAAGGGGGAGATTAAAGTCAGTGAGGGGCTTAGTTTGGGGGATTCTCCTTCTTCTATCAGAAGAGGCCCCGGTGCAAAGGAGCGCTAAGATAAAGTATGCAAGACAGTCTTCCCTTTGGAAATGGGAGATTACAGCCGAGGGATCACAGGAACGCATACAGAAAGCGAGGCTGCTGCTTCTTCCCCAATTATTGTGCACTCTCTGCTCTATTTTGTTGACCTCGCACATTTCAATCAGGCTTCAGCACATTCTGCCTTCACCTGCTATGAATCAAAACCTGGAGGGCTCAGATCTCCCTGCAAAGAAACCCTTTGATAAGCTTGTTACAGATGCCAGGCAGCTCTGGTTTGGTGGGAGCTTTTGTAGAACGCCATTGCAAATTTATGTCGTCACCCGAGAAAGTTGCGGGGTTTACTTGGCAGCATGTGGGAAGAAGGGAAAGGAGCTGAGATGCTGCTTAATTTGCTTCAGCAACAAAAGACTAGAGAGGAGAGCACTCCCCACCCGCCACAGGGCTGACGGGAAGAGTTGCTGAAGTCTGATCTAAAAAGAAAATAAATCAAGATGTGGAGAAAGTGGGGCACGCCGGGGAGGGCTACAGCCAGAAGCAGATGGTGTTTCCACCACGTTTGGGGTGTCGGGCAGCCGGGGATCTCGGCTCCTCTTGCTCCTGGAGGCTGGGAAGAAACGCTTGGCCGAGCGCAGGGTGTTTAGCAACATGGCAGGGGCTGGCGGCCGGAGCATCCCCGAGTCCCTCCCCAGCTCCTGCCCACCCAAAGACCCTCTGCCCCACCAGAGTGAGGGCTGTGGATCCCCCCCAGCTTCACTCCTCTGCCCAGCACAAGCACAGCCCTGCTTCCTTGGCAGGGTGTGAACTGCTCTGCCATTGCTCATCCCGATCTTCCCACTTTTCAGTAAAACACTGAACATTCACCACTTGCATTTTGTCAATTTGCCTAACAGAAAAACATTAGCGGCAAATAAGCATCCTGCAGGTTTTCTGAGGCTTTTTTTTTTTCCCCCAGTCTAGCAACTGATTCCTCCTATTAAGCCAGCTCTCACAGCCTGCTCTGCGGAGTAGCAAAGCAGAGAAAATAGAGTCAGCAGCTTGACACCCTCCCAAAGCTTCTGTGCCTTCTGGAGGATCGTTTACCCCACACTCTCCACTCATCAGCAGTTTTTCCTCTCTCTGACTAGAGGCAGGCTCCTGGAGACCCTCCCAGGTCCCGCTTTGCGGGCTTTGGTGGAAGGTATAATGACAATCAAACACAAACCCCTCCAGAAGGGTGAAAACTGCCGCGACACCAACACCTCAGATGTTCTCTCCAACACCAGATTCTATGCTCCCCAGAAATGACCCTGTGCTTAGACACTTTAAACACGACCGGAGCAGTCAGGAAGGGTTATAAATCTCCAGCGTGCAGCCTAATTATAGCTGTGGGGTTCAGGAGTTTAGGCAAGCAGCATCCCAAGGGTGCCCAACACACATAACAGCTCCCTGCACCCCTCCTCGGCTGTGCAGTGCCCTGCCTGGTGCCCCCCGGCCCCCTGCAGAGGGGTTGCTATCCTGAGCATCCCAGCCCTGCATCCCTGCCTGGCCCCTGGGATCTGCTGTGCTCGACCCCCCCAGTGCTGCTTCGCCTTCCCTCTGCTCGTCTCTTCTGCAGGATCGAGTTTATTTTTATGATGAAAGACAAAGCTGGATGTTATGTTTTTACACGAATGTCGATGTCGGCTGACAGACTCTATCCGCACTAGTGAGGAAATTCAGACCCTCCGGCGCTGGGAGGAATAACCCAGCACATGCAAACCCCTCGTAGTAATTGGAAACATTTGCTGCTGCTGCAGCTCTGCAGAGGCAATGGGGGCACCAGGAATGTTTTCCTTCTCCCCCAGGTCTGTCTCATGGAGCTCCAGAACCAGAGGCTGGAAGAATTTAGCAGAGTTCATGACCTCCAGAGCCAAGCAAACCCGTCAGTTCAGGCATTTTTGTGTACGAATCGCTTCTTACCTGACAGGACTCGCACCTTTCAACCCTTTGTTCAAAGAACTGATAAATTATTAATTTAGCCGAAACCCAGATTCCCTAGTCTGAGCAGCCAGTTATCTCTGGACTTGTTTGGAGCAGCTCGCTCCAATAATAAACCCAAGCATTGGATGCACGCCTGGATGCTCTGGATAGAGCACCCAACACCCTGCGCACAATGTCTGTGTCCTGCCCTTGTGCCGAGTTTCATCACCCCCTGCACAGCGACCCCGGGCAGCTGTCACCTCGCTGCTCCTTTCTAAGGTGCCATCACACCCACGGCTCCCACATCAAGGTGACAACCCCTCATTCCCTGCAGTCATAGATGAGATTGCAGGGCAAGAGCGGTGTCAAAGGCCACGGCGCTGGAAGGGAACGGGCAGGACGAGGTTCTGTTCTGCGGAGTGGGAGAAGGCGCTCGGGTCTGTGATCCTGGCAGGCGTCCTCGGGCGGGATGCTCCAACCCGCCACGCGGGAGAGGTGACAGCATCGTGCCAGCTCTCAGCAATATGGAGCCCCCCCCCAAAAACCACAAACATTTAGCTAAAGGGTGGCTGTTTTCCAAGGAGGTTTCCTCTCCAGCCACACCAGTGGCAGAGCACGGGGATGCCCCCGGCGTGCCCGATGAGTGGGGGGCTGCAGAGCCAGCGGTCCCCGCAGCATCCCCAGCGATGAGGACGCAAACAAAGCAAAAGGTTGTTCTGCTTCTCAGCCTCCGAGACCATATGGAGCTGAGGCACGATTGCATTATTTCTTCTGTTCTGCAGCAGAACCAAACAGAAAGCTGTAATAAACTACTCGCAGTGTGTCCCTCAGCACAGCGCTCGGAGCAGGAGAAAAGCAGCTCAGCCAAAGTGTGCTGAAGGAAGGTGCTTCTGCAGGCAAGCTGCAGAGCAGGGGCTCTGGACCACACATTTCCACAAGGCTGGGTGATGAAATTTCTATGAGCTTTCTTCTCACCACTCCCTCCCCTTTTGGGATAACTAGATTTGTGTCAGGCCAGTTAGAGTACAATGGGTTTTGGTGGGGACTGACACTGGAAAGCTATAAATAGAGAAGAACACAAAGTGGATTTGTATGGGATCCGTGTAAGCGGGACCTGCTGCTGTGCCCGGATACCACCGACGGACAGTGCGGATGCTGTTCTGCCCTCCCCCCAGCACAGAGGGCACCAGCACAGCAAGAGTTTTGTGTATTAAGCAACCTTAGGGAAAAATGCAGGATAATCAGACTCCCCCTGATTTCCCACTGCCTGTTACGATAGCGCACAGGACCCACATTAACCATGGGTAATTAAGCCATTACTCCACTGCTGCCCCCCCGCACGGGCAATACCAGGCCACGTGCATCTGCACACTCACAGTCCTGAGACAGCTGCCCAGTCAGACACAATTATTTCTGACATTGCCATAGCTTCGCTTCAGCCACAAATGCCCAAGTGCCACAATAAGCATTAAACTTGCAGATGCCTCTGTATGAAATGGCTTTAAACTCAGCTTTTGCTGTTCTCTCCACCCATTGCGATCAGGAGAAAAGGCACTGCCAAAGCCAGTCAGGGAAGGGATGCTTCAGTGAATGGGATACAGGAGCCAGCTGACGGTTCCAAGTCCTCCTCTGAGAAAGCAAGCTGCTTGCAAACAGATTTGCAAGTAGCGAGGGGGATTAAAAAAAAAAAAAAAACCTGCCAAGTTACTCATTCAGGAGACATTCAAAACAGCCAAAGTACAAATCGCTCTACACTCTGCAGCTCAGTGCAGAAATCTCCTGCTGTGTCACCTGAGGGTGGGTGCAGCAGAACCCTCAGGAGCACAGTGTCCGAGGTAGCTGCTCAGGGCTCCTCAGTTCTACCCCAGGGCTCTGCCACTGATACCATTGCTCTGGGGATCAGTCACCAGGAACCGGAGGACACAGTTGTGCATCCATGTTGCCTTCCAGCATGGGGTGCAGATGTGGAAACAGAAGCACCCACAAGCCACCGAGTTTTGGTGCAAGTCCAGCATCTAAAGGAGCCAGGTGCTCCAAAGCACCAGCCTAAACTCTGAGCCTGCCTGCAAGTCACCGTTCCTTAGCAGAGGACACTGCTTCTATGGGGGGAGGTATCAGCTCAAGCCGAGAGTCAGCTCCATAGCTCCGTTTGCTGTAGCACCAGGTGTTTGAGCTGATGCATCCTCAGAGGCCTCCGTGCAGCTCCGAGCGGGCAGCAACACGAGGGCCACGCCACAGAGAGGGGGCTGGAAAGGGGGTAAACGAGTCCTGCCCTCTGTGTCCACGATCCCCGCTAAACACCAGCTTTGCCCTCCAGAAACATGCTCCAGGCCAACTCAGTGAACAGATTTCAGAGCTGTTCAGAATTGTGGCAGCACCTGCAAAGTCCTTGTTCAACCTCGGGAACACCCGAGCAAAGCAATCACATCAGATGCAATCCAGCGCTGGCTGGATCGCCCTCCCATCCCAAGTTTATTAGGCTGCGGCCCACATCAGAGTTATTGTGCTGTGTTAAATTTATTGGTACTATCTCACCTCATTAAATGCTTAAATAGACCTGACAAGACAGAAAAATAGGACTTAAAAAAAACCCAAACACAAGCCGAAGGAAAAAGAAGCTGTTGTTCACGTGCTTGGAGTCACCTCTAATGCGGCAGGCAGCACTTCAGGAAAGGCCAGGGCACAGGAGCCAGCCAGGGGATGTTTTACAGCACAGCTGGCTCCCGCTGGCCCTCAGAAAGCCCCATCCCTGCAGAAAAAGGATCTTGCATCATTCATTAAAATCCCCACTTGCCAGAGATGCGCATGTTGCTCCAACCAACAGGAGCAGAAGGTCATCACGAGGAAGGAGAGAACAGGGGAAGAGACAAGATCTGTGCTATTAAACTCGGCTTAGTGTGAGCTGAGCTGTTGCTTCCCATGTGGTGATCAGTACCAGCTCCCAGCATCCTCCCTCCGGCAGCTGCAGCTGCACCAAGTGGCTACTCAAGACCTTTGGGGAAGATTATTTAAAGCTTCCATTCGTTCCGTACTCTTAACCTTCACTGCAATTACCTGCCTGTTTCACAGCAGAGCCTCCCGGGTGCCTTGCCTGCCCACGGAGGCGAGTGCCAGGAGCACCCTGCGGCAGCCACGGGCCGGGGCCAGCAGCAGGAGGGTGGCCAGCGTGAGAAGACTCCGCTCTCCCCACTCCAAACAGGCATAATTCTGCACTCTATTTTGATTTAGTGGGACAGCTACGGTATAATGGCTGCGGGAGACCATTATCCTGTGACAGTGTTCTGTTCCACTGTTATTGCTTCATTAATTAAGTACCAATTGACTATTAATTGTGGGAGGTATGTATTATGGGAGAGAATCAGCTACCAAGTAGTTAAAGGTCAGTAAGAGGCTTAGCTCATCAGTTGGTATTTACACACACTCTACACCTACGTGCGGTGCTCAGAGAAGCATCTTCCCGATTCCCTCTGTGCACTTGTCTAGGCAGCTGCATCTCTCAGCCACGGTTGTGCCCAGGAGCTCCTGGTCTCAGAGCAAACGGAGGCGAAAGGGGCAGGTACTGACCAGCTGGTATCTCGCCACTTGAGGATTATCACGGCGATGGAGGGAGGGATGCCTGCAGAAGGTGGTGATGAACCTGTACCCCCCGTCAGGACACAGAACTGGGATCTGATCCCAGACACAGGAGCAGGGCAGGGATTGCAGTGCCCAGCAGGCTCCCAGGGCAGGCTGCAAACAGCTCCAGGTGTAACCAGCCCCACGCTGCAGAGCTGGACGGGCAGATGAAGAGCCTTGCCCTCATCACATGAGGTTTGCGGCTGGAGGGAGTCACCAAGTCAGAGTTGTGCGTCCCCAGACAGTGCTCAGCCCACTGGCGTCTCTTAAGGAAAAGATGTGCCTGAAATCTTAGGAATGAATTGTCACAGAAGTACTTTTATTTGCCTTCAGAGACCCATCGCTCACTCAGGCAGCCTTCTGCAGTACCCTTCCCCGCTCCAGCGGAGACACACGCACAGAAAATGCCACACAACTTCAGCAAGATGCCTCTGGTGAGCGCAGGCGTTGTTACCACAGACCAAACATCTCCCAGACCAAGCGACAAGCAATGCAAATTCTGCCTAATTGATATTAAGTTGCATTTCACTCACACTTATTTGCTTTCCACCTTTATAATGTACTTTAAAGTGACTCCAGGCTAATGTGTTTGGAACCTGAAAGGGGCTTCAGTTTGGAACAGGCTGCTTTGACCGCAGAAGAGCTCAACTCTTTCAATCACTGGGATATTATCTGGAGAGACCTTTGCTCTCATTTAACAAATTAAATGACTAGATTTTCAGGAGTTCAGCATCTGAAGTACTACGCTGTTTTTGAAAAATCTGGCTGTAAATGTCATCACGCTGGGCCCTTTAGAAAAATCTGACAGCAGCAATAGCTGGGAACGTTTGAAACCCAAATCTGGCACACTGCTGAAGCACTGACCCTAAGTCCATCCTATTCAGGAGCAGACACCCATCTTCAGATGCAAAATTTACACTCTGCCTTCATTTTTATTTGAAGGGAAAGCTTTACAAAAGGAGGAAAATAATCAAAGGGCTGAGCATCCCTCTGCCCTTTGTGTCTGATCCCACAGCATGGAACAAACTGCACCTGGCCAGCCCCCACCTTTTCCTTCCCGGGACACTCCTGGGCAGGCTCTCAGCCCCAGCACTGCTCATCTTTCCCAGGGCAGCTCCAAGGGCCATGACCCAAGGTGGTTATATACCGTTAATTAATCACCATCACGGTCCTTGTGTAAACTCAGCGTATGGAAACAAGAAGCCCTTTCCTTTAGTGAAGCCAAAGTGATGTCAAGCAGTCGCAGGTCCCCACAAGATGGCTAAAGATTCTTCCTACAGGTCTGGGTTGTTTTTTTCCCCCCCTACCCTTTCCGAAGGAAGATGGAGGTAAATCTGTAGGGGAAATAAGACACCTTGATGCAGCTCATCTCTGGCTCTGTGTATACCCCAGGAGTCCTGTCTGCTCAGCCAACTGACAAGAACAAGCCCATTAGGGCCATCAGTGCTGCAAAGGCGATACAGCCGCAGAGGGGAGAGCTGGAGCCTCGCTGCGTCACGCAGAATACAGAGATCCTGCGGGACCGTGAGGATTAACGCTGCACTGGCTCAGTCCCACTCCAGGAACTGGTATTGCAGACAGCAGAGAGGCCAGAAGTTAAAAACACACACCCCAAAAAATAAATCACAGGATAAAAGCACAACAGGCTGAGATTTCAGCTTGAATTTGTAGCCTTGCTTCAAGTTTTGCATTTGCAGCAAAGGTTTTAAGGACTTTTAACTCCTAACTGCACACGCAGGATGCACAGCAAATCCCGGCCCTGCCCAGGACCAGGGGAGATCTCAGAGGGCTGAAGGCTCCCTGTCCAAAGACAGGATGAAGCAGAAGGCAGCAGCCACCCGAAAGCCCATCCCACCTCTCTGTGCCGAGGAGACATTCCTCTTCTGTTTGCTTCAGCTGCTGAACTTCCCCTTCCAGCCACCCCAGGCTCAGATTGCTCACTTCTGTCTTCTTGGAATTTACTATTATTATCTCGGTGTTTTGCAAACGCCTCACATGCCTTGAGCCCTGACCCAGGGAACAGCTGAACCAGGCAGCTGATGAGGGGTACAAAAGGAGTGCAGTTATTTCAGAGAGCAGAGACCTCACATCTGTTCCTGCCTGTGCTGGTGACCTGAGGCATCATCCCGGGTGAGCTGTCCCCCCCTTGGTGCTTCACCTGCCTTTCTGGTACAACTGGCAGAGCACTGAGATAAAAAAGAGCCCCAAAAGTTACCAGCATCACTCCTGTGCGGCCGCTCTGAACATCCCCTCGGCACAGGGAGGGGAGCGCTGCAAGGCTCCGGTCCAGCGCAGCCCCTCAGCGAGCGCTGCGGTTTGCACCGGACAGACCCATCCCTTTCTGTGCTTCCACACCCACGAGCACACGACATCGCACCAAAGTCACACCCAAGCGCACGAACCCGCCTTGAAAACTGCGAATTTAGTATGCAGAGAGTGAATTCCTTAAAAAAGTGCCCTAAAAAGCAGCTGCATGCTGCAGGAAAAAGGGGGGGTTTCGTGTATTGAACAATAATAGCAAGATATTATCAATGTAGGGCTGTGATTGTGCCATATAAAAAATAAAATACACACTGGTTAATCAAAGAACTACAGACACTTTTAAGTAATCCCAACTCTGGCTTTGCATAACTCCATATACTGCCAGCAGCACTCCTGTCAACCACAAGAGACCATCATATACATCAAAAATTCTCCTTTAAATTTATTTTCTGTAAAGATTGGTCTTTTGAACTGCAGTGGTGGAAGCTTAAGGGTACAAAAATCTGCCTTTTTTGTCTCTCCCTCTCGTGGAGGATGATGATCTGTGGGGAATGTGCTGCCACAAGCCTCTGTGCCTTGTCAAGATACCCGTCCTTTTCATGGATCACTTCTCTTATCAGCCACTTGATTAAGACATTAAAAGAAAGAAGGTGAAAGAAGGTTGTGCATCAGGAAAGAGGCAGCGTGAGGCTTCCTCCTCCTCCAAGGCTGGTTTCCTTGATGAAGCCTGGCTTTCTCAGGAGCTGGATCAGTGCCCAGCACATGGAGCCCCCAGCTCCTGCCCAGAGAGGGCCCAAAAGCTGGCGGCCAGGGCAGAGCTGTCGTGTCCCAGCAGCAGCCCCAGCCTGAGAGACGCTCCAAGACAGAACCCAGCTCCATGTGTGGGCTGATGGCACCCTCGGGAAGGGAGCCAGCTCTCCTCCAGCCCTGAACATCACTGCAGTGCCTGGCAGAATCAACAGCTTGGGTAATACCGTGATCCTGGTGCCTTAGAACGTCAAGGGGGGGTGGGG
>JANHGN010017718.1:0-27414 GCA_024605025.1 Megaceryle maxima | reverse complement strand
ACATAGCCCTCTGCTTGGAAGGCTGCAATACCTTCCTTTGAGCCAGCAGGTGGAGAAATGCTTCCAGTCACAAAAATGCCTAGGTGTAGAACCTTGCACTTAGCCTTGTTGAATCTCAAAAAGTTCACACTGGCCCACTTCTGAAACTTCTATAGGTCCCTCTGAACAATATCCCATCCCTCAGGCCTGTCAACAAAAGATATTATAGTACAGTCAGAAATTAATGTTTGAAATTCTACTATATAAAATACTTCTAAAAGTATTCTTCTCAGTTTTATTGTTTATTTGTAAAAGGGGGATATGTTAAGAAGTGTGCTATATATTACCCAGGCACCTATAGTGTACTCACTGGTCATCTCTATCTGATAATACCCTGACTTTCTCTGCTTTATTTTAGGATTATTTTTTCTTCATTTTATGAAGGTAAAACAACATCTCTTAGCTCAGAGCCTGCAAAGCAAGCAAAATCATTTAATCCCATGAGGTTCTTTTGCTGTCAACATTAATTATTTTGTCAATTGAATGAAAAAGTTTAATAACTGAATGAAGAAGTCAAGTCAGGAATTTTGCCTGGTGTTTGTTACACTACCCATATTCACAAATAGTTATCCATAATTTTACAACTCACTGGCAAACTTCCAGATGCCTGCTGCAGTATGGTGCACTGAGATCTCCTTTTGCAAAGTTTACTCTCTGCGTTTACTCCCCAACACAGTTTGGAAACACATCTGATATCTTATCAGAAGTAAGTAGTAGGATATTGTTTGAAGTACTCAAAGCATCTCTAAGATGAGATAAATGTTGGTTAGACAATAAGCAATCAACAGAGATCAGATAACACCCAACGAGCTGAGCCTTTGAATCTGGAAAAGGAGTATCTTGACCCTGAATGAATCCCTGAAGAGAAGCACAATCTCTGTACAAGGAAATTACAATGGAAATATTTTACATATTTATTATATTAACATTATAGTTTATTGGTTTTCACCACTATACCATTCAAATAGCTATATGGGATGAAGGTTCTGGATATCCTTCAGGTATTTGACATCTTTTATCTGGTGAAATCTACATATTTATGACATGCACATGTGAAAAGTTTATCCTAATCATATTTGAATAAATGTTAACACTTCTAGATTCAGTACTGCATGAAATGAGCAGGACCTGAAATGGACTGAGATGACAAAGTGGGAGTTTGGGTCCAGGGGTGATGATGACAAACTTGAAAAATAGGGGTGTGGAGTTACTCTCTTTTTTCCTATACTATTTCTGATTAATCATGTATTACTCATTGTTGCTCTCAAGCGGTCCCAGACTATCTTCTTTTTTTTTTTCATAGTACAATAACTGTAACTTACCGGATACTCCAAATTGTATCTCTTGGAGCTAGCTCTAAGGAGTATATTAATAGAGGAGAATTTCCAGAGATTCTTGAATTTGGCTGTTTCTCTACGCTGCATTGTAGACCATGGTGACCTGCTGAAAGGAAGACCAAATAATACTGTCACTCTTCTTAAAGTATCTTCATCAAAGAAGAAAAATCCCTGATTCAGTTTAACTTAAAATACTCATATCTTGGCAAACTAACTTTCATAATTTAAAATGGGGCCTCAAGTTGAAATTTAAGCTTTAAGAAACCAGTTAAAATCACTTTCAAAACTTATGGTATGAAGCTTGATGCAACATTGCACTTCTTGGCTTACAACTAGAAATTGGATGCAGTAACACATCACTGCAGCAACTGAGGAGGCTGCTGTTAAGACTCTTCATGGCTTAAGCAGCAAGTCAGGGTCACTGTGTAAAACCAGTCAGGGAAATGGTGCATCTGGCCAAAACGTAGACCCAGTCACCAGTGTAAAGCCAGGCATGGTGCAATAGCCTCCTCTGAGTGAAGCAGCCAGGGCATGAGAAGAAAGCTTTGATGAGGCAGATGTGAGTTCAGCAGAAGAGATGTGTTGGACAGGGCCTGGTCTTGCACTTATGAATGGTGATAGCAAGATAGGTAAGACAGATGGCACAGGCACTTATTTAAAAATGCAGGTATGCCTCCAGCCAGAAAGTTAACATTATGCCTTATGTAACAGGTGTCATTGTTATCAGCACCTTGCCTTGTTTAAGGTACGGAAATTTTCCACAGAGAACATATATATATATATAAGAGCATTTATAAAACACTTAGGATTGTTTGGAGAGTGAGGAAAATTTTTGAAGTCAAATTCAGGGAGGAGCATGAGAAAATAAAAGAATAATATGAAAAGCCCAGGAAACATTTATGGGATGATTCTATACTCATGGAATGACAGCTTGAAAGGAACTGGAGCACTACACAGCTGCTTGCTCTCTCTCCTCCCCAGTGGGATGGAGGAGAGTATCAGGAGGGTAAAAGTGAGAATACTTAGGGGTTGAGATAAAGACAGTTTAATAGGTAAAGCAGAAGCTGCACACACAAGCAAAGCAAACCAAGGAATTAATTCACTGCTTCCCATCAGCAGGCAGGTGTTCAGCCATCTTTAGGAAAGTAGGGCTCCATTACTTGGGAAAGCTTCCCCCTTTTCCTTCTTCATTCCAGCTTTTATTGCTGAGCAGGATGTCCTATAGTACGGAGTTCCACACATTGTATTGCTAATGAAATATTTTGTTGGTTGTGTGCGCAGAAAGGCCACCAGTATTTTGGTGAAGGTAAACGTGGAGAGCAAGGTATTGCATTGCCTTCAGTATTGTATACACTTAGTGTTGTTTTCCATGGGTCAGAAAGGTTGAGGATGGCTGTGTTAAGATGTTCAGGCATAACTGTAAAGAGCTGCAAATTGTACTTGCCCATTAAATCACCATCAGGCTTGAGAAATTAATCTTGTCAATGAAATGGGTTGGTGACAGCTGCAAAGTGATTGCTGTTATTGCAACACTAGAATTAGAAGCATTATCTTCAGAGACACTATTATTATCAGCAGCAAAATATAGCTTGTTTTACAAAATGCTTTTCAAAAAGAATTTCCAAAACAATAAAATACCAAATGTGATAGAATTGGAAAGCAATTAAACATGAAAGGCAACTCTCTGCAATAACTGTGATCACCAAAATGTTTCACTATGGCTTCAGATTTACACATAGAAGTTTTACTTATTCAGCAGATATGCCAACAGATACTACCCAAATTATTAGTCATTTCATTAAGGGGGAATGCATAAATCCTTTCAACTTCTTCTGGAGTCTCTAGCTGACAAAGTATGGTAGTAAGAATAACAGGTAAAGATGTCTAAAGGCACACAGCACTTGTGGGCAGTCTTGATTGCACCTGAGATGTGAATAAGAAGACTTTTTGTCAGTAATGGTCTTAATAGTTGAATTAGTTCAGAAACCTGATTAAATAAAACCACTCTCAAGACCTATCAAGATATAGATACACCTCCAGAGGAGTGCTTAGTGAACTCCTGGTAATATGCTTCTGGAATATATTATTTGCTGAAAAGTAGAAATTTTTTTAAAAGAAGAGAAGGGGGGAGAGATGGGGGAAGACCATGTAAGGAAGAGGGAAGAGATCAGTCTTTGGTTCATTCTTAGCTAAAAACATTCCTAGTTAAAAACACTAAAAAAACCTCCCCCCCCCAGGAAGTGGTAGAATACCAGCTCTTGAAGATTATAGAATTGCAAGTCTTTTCTAACCATAGCCGAAGTAGTTAATTTTTGCAGATAATCCATCAGTTATTTTTATCACAAGAAACAATTGTACCTAGGCCTATATTACCATAATGAATTTCCTGCAAGGAAAGCACTTTACCTCACTAAAGTAAAAGTATTATTTGCAAGCTGCACTAGTTTTCTGATTGTTTTACAGTTACTACTCATATATAAACTTTCTTCATTTCCCTAGGAACATATCATGTTTTCACAATGAAAACTGGATTGGGATTTAAACCCTCTGTGCTTGAATTTTACTTGTACATGAGAAGCTGTTTCAGAGAAATAGGATAGGAGCTGAAAATCCCTGATGTCACAAAGGAGACAGCCAACCCCTTATTTAAAAAAAGTCAGGATATTATTTTCCAGGCAATACTACCATCTTGTGGCCTTAGCATACAATGCCTATCTACAGCACAGATTTTGCACAGATATCCACACGAGGAAAAAACACTCCTGCTTCAGTTTGTTGCTAACAGTGTTAAATCTTTGCACAGAAAACCTTATATATCATTCAAAAGAATTTGTTATAAATCAAATAAAGACTTATTTGCCTTTGTGACTGGCACAATAAATGCAGAATAATATACAAAAGCACAACATAAATGCTTTGCAAGATTCAGTGTCTTGTTAAAGGAGAATCACAAAACCCAGAGAATTCTTTAGCAATGAGACTGTGCTACAATTCCTCTGTTTGACAAGCATGAGGTAATCCGGTGCTCTTTTTTTCTGAAAGCAATACTGTTTGGTAGGAATAAGAAGCAGCTGATTGTCCTCGGGAATGCTGAAATTTGTTTGTGATGGACTGTTATGGCTATCTATGGTAGCTGATTTAAATTATTTACAGCTTGGTTATACTGCATTTAAGTGCACTTAATGTGGTATTGGAATATAGTTTTAATTTAAAGTGGAACTTCTGCCTATGGTATTTCTACTGTATTATTCTTGGGAGACCTTCTTAGCAAAAATGAGAATAAAATTTAGTGTGAATTATGAAAGCTGGGGGAAAACTGCCTTGATCATACATAGAAAAATGCTTAGATTTTCCCTTTACCGGGTCACCAAAGAAATTATTACTTTACTGGTTAACATTCACTATAATCTTATAAATTAGATGGATACACTTCATAAGGGTTTACATGTCATGTCCTTGAAAACTAATATTTGCAGTGTTTACATCTAAGTAACAGCCCATTTGAAAGAGATGCACATTTTTTAGTCTTAATGACATGGATATTACTATGCTGTTAAAGCACCTAGTGATCTCTGAATTGATCATGCTTTCAAGGGAGGAAGCTCAGGTTTCTTTGATCACGCCCCACTCTGCTACCAGATTCAGGCATTTGGGCAGCCCAAGAGCAGATCTTTCCAGCAACAGCTGAGGGAAAAAAAAACTTTATGGTCTTTGGGCTTTTCCTTAGCTTTTGTCACAAGGTCATTTGCCTCAAGTACCAATAGGCGCAGCTGATCTTTTGTGTTCCACGGGTTTTAGATGTCACCTGGTCACCTTTTCTTGCTTCTTGTGACTTCAGTGTGAAGCTATGAGAAGAGTCTGACAATGCCCTCTCTCGAGGATACTGAAATACCGGTGAGGACAGCAGGATATGACCCCAGTGGCCTTTCTTCTCCAGCATAACTCATGTCAGTTGTGTCAGCCTTTCCTTGTATATCCTGTGCTCCATCTGCCTGCTCACTTGGGCCTCCTGGGCACTTGATGTAGTTTGCTAATCTCCTTGTTGGTGTGGTGAGTACTAAAGTGGACTTAATGCTCCTGCTGTGGTCTGACAAGCAATAGAATTGACTTTCCCCATCCTGATGGCTTGAGTCAGATGTATGATATGAAGAGTGAGGAGTAATGAAACCAGTGTTGGGCACCTGCCTGAGGACAAGGTGTCTTGAAAAGGTGGGCAGGGCACAGGCTGTAAGGACCTTCCAGTAGCAGATGGAGACTATGTCAAATGTCTTGCTAAAATCTAGATAATGGACACCTACTGCTTTCACTCCACTGAATGGTTAATTTCATAGAAGAAAGCTATCAGGCTACCCAGGCAACATACATGTTTACAATTTTTTAACAAATACTTTACAGTACAAGAGACAACCTAAGTTGGTGTAAAGCTCTAATACTTCATCTAGATTCTTGTAGGAACACAAACTATTCAACTTTTGGCTGGTGTTTGCACTTTTCTTCTAGTCCTCCTTATAACAAGCCAAAGAAAGCGAGACTTTCCTAAAAATTATTGATCACCAGTTTGCTGTGGGTTTCTATTTTATCATGCCTTATTTATGAATAGAATTGTAATTGTTAGCATGCCTGTGTATCATTTTGCCCAAGTATTTTATTGATGCTTAGTGCTTGATAGACTGATTAAAAAAAAATAAATCTGTAGGCATCAATCTATATATTTCAGAGTTTCTTTTTATGACTTAAAAATGTAAGGCAATGCATCTTACCAGCAAGAAACAACCCCCCTTTTTTCCTCCCGAGGCTTGAAAAATTCTTCATATATAACACAAGGGTAGGCAAGGTACATTTATCAGTGTCACTGGAATATATACGTTAATGAAATATGTAATTACAGTACTAATGATCATTAATTCTCCAAGGCAAAAGATTATTTGTGGGAATGCATTGTCACATTAAAAATTAGCAAAGCAGTCTAATTATAATTGCTGCAAAATACTGGTGATAATACTTTTTCACAATATATCAGAATCTGAGATTTCATACACTTAACTAACTACTATTAGGAAAACCCATTTGTTTCTCTAAGATAAATATTTTGGCTGTAAGTAAAATAAATTGCTAGCTGCATGATTCCACAGAGTATTAATGGGGTTTTGTAGTTTTATTCTGTCGGAAAGGTATTCTTATCACGAGTATGTATTTTGATTGGTTTAAAGACAACTCTTAATTTTTTTAATCAATTAAGCTACAAAAAACCCACAACTAAAAGCTCAACAAAACCAACTAGAATAATACAAAGAAAAGCAACCACTAATTTTCATTATATACTTTCCTGTCTGTTTTCTCTGTAGCTTTTGAACAGTAGCTATTTTTCTCCACTGAAATGTAGAGCTGCCCTAGTCCCATATGATTGCATGTTAAATTCAGTAGTACGTATTTAACTCAATTTCCTCTACAGAATCAAAAAAATGTCTCAAGCGATCATAAGTGCATGGCTCTCAGGGCTTTTTATGGGAAGATACCATTTCCAAGCATTTAGCTATGTAAAGTGGATTTAAGCTTCTCTGAAGCACCTTTCATTTACCCCAGGGACTATGTGTCTTGCAGGAATAGTACTAAGTAATACATCAGAAATATCTGCTTAGACCCGTGCCAAAGAGATCCTGTTAATTATAGTTACATGTGTTCACCATTCTTCTCAGAGTAGGAATCCCAACTGGATTTAAAAAAAAAAAGTTTGAAAAGTCATTTACTACACCTAGGTATCCTAGGTATCCAGAGAAACATCTAAATGAACTTAATCTAAAAGTACAATTGTTTGAAGACACACATGGCTAATTTTATTATTAGATGGATTATTTTTATGTACCCTACCTAAATCCAAGGAAGGAAATGTTACACACAGACATAGGTAACGTTTGTTGAAAATGGTCATCTAACTAAAACATTACACTGTCCATTTAAACCATTTTTTACACCAGAGTCAAAGAATAGTTCAGGTTGGATGGGATTTCTGCTATAAACAGGATCAACTAGAGCAGGTTTTTCAGGGCTATGTCCATTCAGGTTTTGAGTATCTCAAAGGATAGACTCCACAACTTCTCTTGGCAACCTGTTCTAGCAATTCATCACCCTCACAGTTAAAGGCTTTTCCTTATGCTTAAACAGAATTTTCTGCATTTCAGTTTGTACCCAGTGTGTCTTGGCCTCTCAGTAGGCACCAGTGAGAAGAGCCTGTCTCCATCTTCTTTGTTTGTTCCTATCCAGTATTTATACACATTATCATAGAATCATAGAATGTTAGGGGTTGGAAGGGACCTAGAAAGATCATCTAGTCCAACCCCCCTGCCAGAGCAGGATCACCTAGATCAAGTCACACAGGAAAGTGTCCAGGTGGGTTTTGAACAACTCCAGAGATGGAGACTCCACAAACCCCCTGGGCAGCCTGTTCCAGTGTCTGTCACCCTCACCGTGAAAAAGTTTTCCCTTATGTTTACCCTAAACCTCTTGTGTTCCAACTTACTCCCATTGCTTCTTGTCCTAACACTGGATGAGACTGAGAAGATTCTGGCTCCATCCTCCTTACACTCACCCTTGACATATTTATAGACATTAATGAGGTCGCCCCCACGCTAAAGAGACCCAGCTCTCTCAGTCTCTTCTCATAAGGGAGATGCTCCACTCCCTTATTAATAATGGTGGTCCTGTGCTGGACTCTCTCCAGTATCTCTCTGTCCTTCTTGAATTGGGGTGCCCAGAGCTAGACAGTATTCCAGGTGGGGCCTCACCAGCACAGAGTAGAGGTGGAGGAGAACCTCCCTCGACCTGCTGGCCACACTCTTCTTAATGCATCCCAGGATGCCATTGGCCTTCTTGGCTGTGAGGGCGCACTGTTGGCTCATGGTAATCCTCTTGTCCACCAGGACCCCTAGGTGTTTTTCCCCAGAGCTGCTCTTCAACTGATCAGCCCCCAGCCTACACTGATACATGGGGTTGTTCTTCCCCATATGCAGCACTTTGCACTTGCTCTTGTTAAATTGGATTAAATTTCTCCCTGCCCAGCTCTCCAGCCTGTCCAGGTCACACTAGATGGCAGCACAGCCTTCTGGATAGTCGGCCACTCCTCCCAGTTTTGTACTATCAGCAAACTTGAATTGTTATCTTTTAATGTGAATAAGAATCATTGTTCAGGTCCTGAACTTTTGAGTAGATGTGGTGGAGTGGGTGGGGGGAGTTGTACCAAAATGTTTTGTATTATTCTGTCTGTGATGGTGTGACTGCTTAACATCTCCATGTGTTCCATCACCATTCCAAAAATAGAAGTGTTACCTTCCATACAGGTTTTTTTTTTTGTTTTTCAAGATGACAATTGGTGCCACCTAATTTGTTCTAGAGCCCAGGCTAATTAGGTAGCTCTATATGTATTCTGAATATTAGAACACGTACACATTTATTGGCCAAGTTATTAAAATGACACAAAGTAGTTATCATGCATTAGTTTTTTCATTTCACCTTCACTCAGACTGGCTTTATCTTTGGCTTGTGTTCCATAAAAATAAACCTGTCATGTCCACAAAGTTTAAATCTTTTAAAGCTGTCTGTTCTTTTCTGACAAGGACAGTAAGCCTACTGGAAATGTGTTATTCATTTTGGTACTTTCCAGCACCTTTCAAAATTAATTCTTCCCCCACATTTATTTTTTTTTTTTACAAATATTTTTGCACAGACAATATCATTGGTACACAGAAATCAGAATTTTATGTTTCTAGATAATGAAAGAAATTGGGAGGATGAATAGTAAGCCAAAGGAATTTCTACAAGGATTTTTTTTTTTTTAACAGAGGTCTTTTTTATAATTACTGGTCACTTTTCATACAGCTGTTCTAATCACATGCAAAGAAATTATCAATCTCCTGTAAGTAAAGTGTTGCACTGACTACTCACAACCTGACATTAGCATGAAATCTACATAATTTCAGAATCACATTTCAAATTTAGCTGACCTAGAATAGTCTCACATGTTCCAAATTAGCTATCATTGATTCTTTTATCTAAACAGACCATACATCATCTTACAACCAGCACTTTTTATCTTCTGATAAGCATTCTAATGACCTTTCCAGCTCTTCTGATCTTCAGCATACAAATCCATTGCATATGGCTAAGTTTTACACTATTGATGAAGTCTTCAGGGTTAAATTATCATATATGTAGTTCCAGAAGTATTTTCAAATCCAATAAGCTAATTAGTATTGTCATGGTACCACTTTCCTGGTCAATGGGATGGAATTATTTTCTTTATCTGTTTATTAAAGTCAATATTAAATGCTTCTCTCCTTCAGAAAAATCTGTTAGTTTAATTTCTTGGGTTTTGCTTACCTGAATGAGTTGAAAATACCCATATCCCATAAAGTAACATCTAAATAGTATAATACATTTAGAAGAAAAAAATAGTACTTTGTTGTCTGGCATTTGAAATTCCTGGTTCTGCTTATTATCAGAGAAGCAAGTATTGCAGATTGCACAATTTTAATTCCATCACAATAATGTGATGGGATTTTATCTACACAGATTATGTAAAGATTTGTTGTCTCATATATTGTACTGTCTTTTACATCTCTGCTCAAGCTTTCCTTCCTACTAGTTTCTGTGCCTCAACCTCTAAAAAAACTTGCTTCATCAGATGACTTATTTACCCAGGTATGATTATTTCACAGCTATTTGATTGCTGTTCTTTTCTTCTCCATGATTACAAAGTTCTAGAAATGTTAGGAAAAAGTAGAGGTACTCCTGAGAAGAGCTGAACTGGCAGGTAGGCTGAGGTATTCCTGTTGTTGCCTGGCTATCAGGATGCTTTGTGGTAAAATGTGTTCCTTTCTCTTATCCCCATCAGCTCATCATTAGCACACTCCTGTTCCTAGGATGACTGGATATAACTTTTGCTTCTCTTGCCTATGTTTCTGAACTCTAGATGTCACTCTAGGGCTGACCAATTGTTGGAAAGTAAATTATCAAGTAGGGGATGAAGGTGCTAGAGTTTGCTTACTCCTAAAATATTTATGCTTTTATACCTGAGCTTTAACATAGAGAAATCACAGTAAAACTTATGCACTAAGTTACAAATCATGGATCCTGGAAAAAACATTTTTTTTTCAGTATCTTAACTGACTGAATAATTTTAGGGTGGTTTTTTTTGAAAATATAGTTCCAGTGGATGCCAGTTTTACTGCATTCTGGAGACTTCTGAAAGCTGGATAGATGGCTTAAATTTTTTAATTTTTAGCAAAAATGCTAATCTTGGCTATATATGCATCTAGATGGGTACTTTAAGATAGCCAACAGGAGAGGTGTCTAAAAGTTGAATGTTATTTAGGTAACCGGTTAGGCTGACTAAGTTTCAGCCTTTTCATTCACTTATCTTCAGATTTGGTAGGGTTTTTAAATTACATATAAAAATGAGAAGTCCAAAGAAAATAATTTATATTTGTTAAACTCAGAATCTTGTTATGGGCAAAACTGGAGCCCACACGGCACACAAAGACAGTAGTTTACTGTTAGCAAATTAACATATTAATCTAATAAAAATACAACCAAATTTTTATTAGCCCAGGCACAGTAACACATGTCAAAGTGTTACAGACAGACATCTCCTGATCCCCGAGTTGTCAGGGCCATGCAGAGCCTTGAGCCTTCTGCCAGAGACAGCAAATTTGGATTCACTGAGCTATAGCCCAAATGTGTAGAAAATCATCCATGGAGACAATAGCAGGTGTTATGCTCAGCACCTAACTGCACCATCATTTATTCAGTAATTTTACAGCAACATCCCTTACTCCATGAAGGAGAAGGTGACTACAGAGGGGATTTCAAAGCCCTAAACAACAGCTGCTCTTCTGAATCACTTCTGGCAAAACATTTTTTCCTCTGCTCATTATGCAATGTGTCATGGCCCCAAGGGCACTGCCAACCCTGCCCAGCCCCCAGGGCTCTCTCCCCCTGCCCATGGCTCAGAACCATATGTCAGCTCTCCTAGGGCCACCAGTCTCTACCCCAGTAATGCTGCAGCAGGGCCAGTCTCCAGCTCCCCACAGCCCTGCCCTGGACCTCATCAACTCAGACAGACCCATCCCCAGGGAGGTGTCTGGTGCAGGAGCTGCCCCAGTGCACCCTGGCTGCCCTGATCCTGGCTGGAGAAATGGGAGATTCTCCAGCTGCCAAGCCCTGCCATGACTAATCCTGGAAGTCCTGGAGCTCATGTTTCATATGAACTCAGTGCCTATGTACCTGTGGCTGAGCTGAAATAGGGCCCTGGGCCATCTACATCTGTGGAACGATACCCCAGGCCAGACAGAGACAGGAAGGGTTGGTAATACCCTCAGAAGCCTGAAAACACAACCCTGGACACACCAGATACCTTAAAAAAAGATGTCAAAAGTGGGGCATTGTGGATGCTAAGCCTGTTTCTTCCAGGTGCTATCCTGCTTTGTCTTAAATTATTAATATTGTCCTCAATGAACTTTAGAATGCATTTGTTTCTAATCTATTCCTCAGAAATTTTGTCTAGGGAAGAATAATATACAGCAGCAGCTTAAATCCCTGCAGAAGATTTGTGGTCTTATGGGTACAATGTTCCCCACCCCTCCGCACTATTAACTTTCTCATTCCAATACCTAAAATTGCTTTCTGAAATCTGCCGAGAGGTTCAGATGCACTGTTAAATGGATTTCAAGGCATTTGAGAAGATATGAGTTCATAGCAAATTTTGAGCTAAAAAAAAAAAAAAAAAAAAACAACAAAATTTGAAGCCTCTCCTTAAAATGAAGGAAATGAGAGCTCTGGCAGACAGATGACATGATCACCCCTTACCTAAAGATTTTGGACAAATGGAGTCATAAAAGATTACTGAATATTAGAATACTGGTTGTTTGAGGTTTTTTATTCATACTGCTTCCTTGCAATACCTAATTAAATCACCCTCATGCTAGTTTCACACGGTATAATTACAGTTTGAAAATTTTGCATAACCAAATGGGTGCCTTTCCTATGGAGAAAATATGCCTTTAGGAAACTACTTCTGACACAGAGTATTAATATTTGGAAAATGAGTGAAGGTACTCTTCCGTTTGAGTATACAAATACCATCAAACAAGTGTTTATGGAGATTGCACATTTAAAGTAATCTGGATTGGTACGAGGAAGGTAAAAGAGCAGCTTGAGGGACAACTATCATCCTACTTTATCTGGTCTACCAATGGCCTGAATAGTGCTTGCTGAATTACTGTATAACTACAACAGCTTTCTGATTTGTCTCTAAATCAGAGGACATAACTTATTGAAAGGTATGACTTTATTTCCTTAAAATACTTCTCAAAGGAAATCAGGGTCTTTAACTATTTGCCTCATATCAATTGCACAATAGTATAGTTTTTCCCATTTTCCTCCCATACTGGTTATTCTCTTCACAACTACCCTCAGCTTATTTCTTCTCAGTCTCGCTGTTAAGTACAATCAGATTTTTAAACAATCATACAAATTCTTAAAAAAATTGGTTTGGTAATTCCATGTGTGGGATCATTGTCCTTAATTCCAGATCATCCTCAGAAGTTCCATGCTTTTTGAAAGTGATTATTCTCACATCCGGCTTTTCTAATAAAAAAAAGGGGGGAAAAAAAGCTGTTGCAAAAGAGAAAACTGCCATTCTCAACATGAAACAGCTGTGAATAGAAACTCTTTATTCAATCCATATTTTCTTTTCCCTGGTCAAGGCCCTTAAAGCACCCTTGAAAGTCCTTGGTTTGACCTCTGGTACTTCAGAGCATGTGTGATCCCAGACAGCTGTGGGTGCTTGGGTCTGACTGCTTGGGGAACTGATGGGAGAAGCAGGTGCCTGGTTCAAATAAGTTTTACTACATTCTTAAATAGGTATACTGTATGCTTTTTGTGGGTCTTCTGTCATGATTTAACCTCTACTAGCAGCTAAACATCAAGCAGCTGCTTCACCCTACTGCACACCCCCTCCTGGGGCATGGGCAGAAGAATCAGAGGGGGAGGGGGAAAAAAAACCCAGTGAAATGCTAGGGGTTGAAATAAGGACAGTTCAATAAAACAACACAAAGAGAAAGTAAAACAGCAGTAGTAATGAAATGATATACAAAGAAAATTATAGAAGACACAAAAGCTTTACCTGTGTCTGAGACACCAGCTTTCCCTTCTCCAGCCCCCCTGAAGCAAGTTGAAAACAGACAGTCTGACATATCTTCAGCCCTCCTCTTATATAAGGGTATGACTTAGTATAGTGCTGAATATCCCATTAGCCTGTTTGGTTGCTTATCCCAGCTATAGCCCCTCCCATTTGTGGCCCCTCCCAACAGCTTGGGCCAGCAGCTGTTTGCAACAATTAACCGAAATGGAACCCAGGACACTTCTCATTTTTCTGACCTTTGACTTTTTTAGACCAAGAAGATGAATCTTAAATTTAAGATGTACTCTACAATTTTTGTTTCAATTGCATGTGAAATCTTCTACTATTATGGGAATGTTTAATAAAAAAAGAGTCCTGCTTCATTTCCCAAACTTCTAAAAGTCATAATCTGCTTTAAATTACTTTTCAATGTGACTTTAAATACATATCCAGCAGAGACTTTTCTGGATAGTTTGTCAAATCAGTGTTTTTATTAAGTAAAGTATTTCAGATGTAAATTTTTGCAATGTTGCATCTTACAGTGTCCAATGAAACTTCACATTAATATAATTCTTTCTGATAGTAGGCATTTGTACATGCACATTATGTGTCTGTCAACAGAGGAGGTTTAACTGCTCATTGTGGTGACTCTTGAGCTGAGCCGATACGATAATGTAAGTCGGGGAAGTGTTTATATAATTTTCATTTTAAGTTATATGTAGAGACCTCTGACCTTTCTGAATGTAAAAAGAAATTACAATGGCATTTAAATGCAATGATGTTCAGGACATAAAATCATCATTCTTCTGTGTAGTATCTATAAGTACAATGAGAAGTTTAGTTTTCTTTAAAGACAATGATAAAATAGCTGAAATAATTTGACATTGTTTTATTGAAATCAGAAGGTTACAGTATTTTATGATATTCCCAATGGAACTGTAAAACATGCTGAGTACCAATGTGACTGCCAATATTTATTACTTCAAGGAGAATGTTAAAAAGACTTGTTAGTTCTGTGGCCTAAGATCTATACTCTCTCCATCAAGCACTGGATGATCAGATAAGGAACAGTGTTTTCCACTGTGGAATGATGAATTTAATGATGGGGATTGAGGTTCCCCCAGTACTCTGAATTTTATTTGTATTATAATTTTGTGCATACAAATGTTGATGCTTCTTTTTCTGCACTCATAAGAATTTTAATTGAAATAAAAATAATAGATTACAGAAGTGCAGAATCCATCTCTGTTTAGTTTAGGACTGTCTTGGTTTAGAGATACCAGCTCCAGGAGGTATGCTTGCCTGCCTTCTTACATGTAACAAGCTTTATGACAGGACATACATTGAGCAGGTAGATTCCAACTATGGGATCCTCATGAATCTCAGGAAATACTCAGATAAAACAGAAGTCAGATTGGTTTTTCTTGGGGGGAATTTTGGAGAACTTAAGTGGGCTTTTTTATTACATGAGTCCTGAAAGTATCAGGAAAATTAACTCTTGTTCATAAAGAAGACTATAACTTTTGAAGTAAGGATACAAGAAAGCAACATTACTTTGAGGTAAAGATTTTATGCAGTTTCAGGCTTTTTCCTTTGGAGTGACATTTAAGTCACTTAAGCAGTGCTGCATTGTTTATTTGTAATCAGATTTGAACATTTATTACTGTGAATAAACAAAATGAAAGAGTTGCATGCACAGAAGTTGGTAATTTGGAAGACATGGTATCAAGATCACAACAAGTAGAATTAACCTGTGGCATTATAGACATGGCAAACAAGCTGCAGAGATTAATAATGAAATTAATCAACTTCAGAAAAGTGAACAAATAGATTTGCCTCAGATTTCAGGTCAGAACCCAGTCAAAGGATTCCTCATCCAGCTGATGGAAAAAATGTGTGGGTGTTCAATCAAATCCCAGATGAGCAACTGATGAGACTAACCCATGTGTATTTGAAAGACCGGTGGAGAATTCTTCAGTATGGAAACTTGCATCTCATATCTAAGCTGATTTTACTAAAAGAACACCTTTGAGAATGGGTGTTGTGCAAAACACTAGTAAGGTCTATGGCTATGGAAGCTTCTGTGGGGTTGCAAAGGAGAAAGCATCATACTATGTTAGCTGTGTTTCTCTCTTCCCTATGTGGTTTATCCTTGGTGCACAGGAATTGAGAAGGTGAAGAGGAGGCCCAGGGCGTTGCTTGTAAATGTAACTGTGTGGACATGAAGATCAATGTGGTTGAAAAGGTAACTCTTATCTAACAACTTTGAAAGGGTATCTGTAGTACTTGGGACTGTAATTGCCCTGCTAACCTACTGAAACCATTATGTCTATGCCAAGATACTTTTTAGTAAAGATGTTTTTGCTTCCTCCCCTCTTTGTTCTGTTCTTGGAGTGTTAGTGAGAATGTACTGTGGCGAATACTACTGCACCTGACTGAAAATCTTTATGGACCTTTCAGCTTTATATTTGTATTGTGAACCAAGTCCATTTTTTTAAAATACTGTGTAATTAATATTAGTGTGTTGCCTGTTCATAGAGGTATTTCTTCTCCTAACTAAAGATTAGAAAGTGTTTCTGATTTTATCCCTTTTGTTTTGAGAAAGCCACAAACAAAAAGTAGAGATTTAAGGCAATCCATCCTGAAATTGACAATCTTTATAGTTGTGCTATTTCAGCATTATCATTGAGCCTTGCAGCATTTTCAGACTTAAACTGAGTTTCAAATAGTTTCTATGCATAGTTACAAGAGATTTCAGTAATGTGAAAAAAGAGAAAAATCTAATTATCTTAGAACTCATAAGTTAGGGGAAAAAATATCATGGTTTTTGATTTGTAAGAAAAACTTCTAGAATTTTTCTGACTTCTATTCTAGGGCCTGATTGAAGTACTTTCTGAATGCTTTAGGGCAGCCTTGCAAGTTAGATTGGCTGCCTAAGCATCTGTCCTTATAGAAAGGAGAATGCTGGGTTTGCAATTTATGTAATCATCTATTCAAGATGAAAGCGCAGTCCTATCCAGTTTAGCGCTTGAAAGATACAACCAAAAGATTTGAAAGAACTGTGGACCATGGGGATTCATACTGGACCAGCCTTTTTTTGAAGGATCATAGTCTGTGGAGAGGACTCACCCTGGAGAGGTTCCTGAAAACCTGTTGCCTGTGGGAAGTACCCAGGCTGGAACCAGGAGAAGTGTGAAGAGGAAGGAGGAGCAGAGAGGACCTGTTATAGACAGACTGCAGCCCCCCCATTCCCCATCTCCCTGGGCTGCTTTGGTGGGAGTGAAGTAGCAGAGTCAGGAGTGAAGGCATCCAACACTTTATTTATTTATTAATATATTAATTTTCCCCAAGTTGAGTCTGTTTTGCCCATGACAGTAAGTGTGACAAAAGTATGTTTCTAGGCAAGAATATAGGAACAGAGTAAGCATGTATGATACATACAAGAGTATGTATCCTTATGTTTAGTAGCCCGTTGTGGACAAATCCTTGAAATAAAAATAAAATTACTTTTCCAACCCTTGCAAACAATTATTGTCTTCAGTCCTCTTTGTCTGTTTTCCGGATTACTTATCCATCATGTGAGACTTTGGTTTGTAACAACCATCTTGTAGCTTCTTTTTATTTTTTTTTTTTGGAAGAGACAGTAAAAAATGGATTTTGACTCTTATCACTGTCCCTTATGACCACGAAGGCCTCTTCCATATCTCCTTTAGTCATCTGTTCCTCCATTTCCAGTGTTCAGTACACAGAAGCCATTTCAAGTCACTCTTTTCATCCTTTCTCTGTGTGTCTACAGAGATTCCTTTGAATTGTCTTGTTTAGATAGAAGGGATCAGTGGCCAGAAGTGCATACTGCAATCACGATGCTACTGAACCACAGATTCATAGTGTGGCATAATTCCCCTAATTTTCTTTTTTTTTTTCTTGATAGTTTCTAGCTTTAAATTGATTTTTTTTTTTTTGACAGCTGCTGAGTAGTAAGCAGAGATTTTTTTTTTTTTTTAATCTTTCTATTATAGTTCCAAGTTTTCCTCTGAGCTGCAAGTTAGTCAAGATCCCACCATTTCATATTGTAACATTAGCATTTGTTTCTCTCATCCAGTGTACAGAATTTTACATTTATTTACAATTAATTTCATCTGCCAGTATTAGAAAGAACTTCTGTAATTATTTTATTGGCCCTGATTTGCCTTCAGTAGCTTACCATCTTGTCACTTTATCTTTCACCCAATTTAAGAGTATGTTGAATTGCAAAGGTTCCCTCAAAGATTTCTGTAAGATGCTACTGGTATCTCCTTCCACTAAGAAAATAAATCATTTGCTCTTGTCCCATCTATACAAAGTTTTGATTAATTATTTATCCATTCTACACCATGACACTGCCTCCTTAGGTCATCTTTACTGGAGAAAATTACTGTGAGCAAGTAAATTTTCACAGTCTGCAGAAAGTAAGTCATGTTACAACTCTTGACTCAGATGAGCTAAGAAGTTGTGTTCTTTGATATCTAATAGAGTATAAGCAAGAGCTTCTGGTTTAAAGAACAGCAATCTATTTTGACTACAACTGATGCACTGTTTTGTGCTTTGAAAGGTTTAGGAAAATATCTTCTGTATTGCTAAAAGCAAGGGTCAGTTAATACTTTGTTTCTGCAAAAGCAGACAGAATTAACATTGTTGGATTAGTCTAAGATTTAGAGTAGTAGTCTGGCTATTCCTAGAAGGAAGGATGTCTTAAAATGAAGAAGCTTCTAGAGCTCATGGTTTGTGTTGTAACTGTGTGCTTAGTCACATAGCAGTTAAGAGGAAAATACAAAAGGAAGAAAATAACTTTCTTTCTCAACAATATCTAATGTATGTGAAAGCAGGCTAATGTTTCAGTCAATTGTTGGCATGAGATCACTTTTAAATAGGTTGCCAAATAAGGGACAATAACATTTTAGTTGCCATGCAACTATGTATATTACAGAAGAAAAGTAGGAGCAGATGACAGTCCTTTCACACACACAAAAAAAATATGTTTAATGAGAAAAATGTTTAAACATATGTCATTACTGATGGAGACATAAATAACTACACCATGGCCTTTTATGTCACTTGAATACAAGTTAGAATATAAAGTCATACATAATACACATTCCAGTGCAATATGTTTCAATACCTAAAATGATCTCTGGTTCAAGAAACAGAAAGGCAATATGAATCTCAACTTTCTGTTCTGAAAGTATGCTGCAGTCTTGATGCCATTTCATGCTTGAAGTTTGCTATGGACCTGTAAGAATCTGAAATTAATGAGTTCAAGCTGTTTGTTCAGTGCTTTGTGTTCACAAATGATAAAAATGTTTGTAAAGAAATTTAGCACCTTGATATTGACAAAAGTTGTCACATCTGATGGCACCATCTTCTAGTGTTGTACTTCAATGAGAACTTTATTCTGGTGGTCCCAAAGCACTGAAGATATTTAATATTTAATTTCTAATAGGACTATGCTAGGCTAGAATGTAATTTCTTAATTATAAGTTCATAAAAGTTTACCAGAATTACTCTCTTCATTTACGTTAATACCTTAACACACATTATTCTGCAATGCAAAGGTGTGGAAGATGAGTTTCTCTTGCTAGTTTGGGAGTCAAATACAGACCTTTTCTTTGTATTTATTGAAAAGACATCAACCCTCCAACACCTCCTTCTAAGCCTATCATTCATCTCAATTTTAGCAAGGCAGAATTTTGACAAATATTCTAAAATTTAGGAATTATTTATTAAAATGCCTAATTCCTCACTTAATGGAGAAAAAAAGGCAACTTCAGACAGAGAAATCTGATACCTATCTGGGACATCAAATGAGTAATATGTCAAGATGTTTTGGAAAAGGAATTTTCTTGGCCATAAAAGAGCCTTCTGGACAGCTAGTTTCAAATGGTTTCCTAAGCTTCAGATAGTAAGTCACTTAAAGTGAAATCTATTTTCAGCTTTTCTATTTTTACAGCTCTAACCGTTGTTTATGTAGATATATATTAGAAACCTTTTGGGATAGTTTAAAATTTGTTTGAAGACGGATAAATAAAATACACAGTTCAGATGTCCAGGTAACAGAATACAACTCTTTAACTTGAGAACAACTTATATTGCAGCAGGCTGTCTTTTTGGAAAAAGGTATCATCTCTTCTGTTGCAGAAAAAAAGTGACAAATAAACAGGAAGATATGAATGTGTATAATCTAAAAGCGATTTCTTTAGGGTCTGGCTATGGTTCAACTATATACCTTCTAAAGCATTTTCATTTACTTGCCATTCTTTCCATGAGATTTCTGCAAGTTTTCTCTACTTCATGCTTCAATGGTTGCAACTTTGGCAGACCCATGTACATGAGAGCTGTCAGTAGGGAGGAATGTATAGTTAGAAAAGTACTCTTAAATGTTTTTCAGACACAGAAGTTCGATATGACTGAAAAAGTTGGTCTTTTTTGGACCCCTGGTAACTAGTATTTTTTGCTGTGATGGTATAGCTGAGATTTTTCTTCCACGGTTTAGACAAAGAAATAGTAAATCTTACCAAGGTATTATTAACAAACATAATTTCACAGTACATCCTTTAAATATATATAGGCTTCTTGTTTATTTAGAAAGAAGTTGTTTTTCATGCTTTCATTTTTTAAAGGAAGTGACATGGCATTCTTGTACAACAACTTTTATGTCAGTCATTATTCTCAGAGACTCTATCAAAGAATGAAATGTCAGTGTTTGTAATTAAATGGTTAATAAATTGAAAGTATGAATCTCAAAGTCATTGTCTAGGACTTAAATATGCTGTCTGTAACTTTATTTTCAAGATTGATGTTGTTGCCTTTCAAATACCACACATATTTATTCCAGTATACTTACTCTAACTTTAGTTTCCTTTCAGAGGAAAATATTTGAGGTGAGTTAAAAGTTGAGTTAGGTGATTTTTTTTTTTTTTTTTTTAGGTATAGGATTTGTGAAAACATTTATTTGGGTTTTTTTGTGGGGGTTGGTTGATTGGTTGGTTTGTTTGTTTTTCCCCTTCTTATGTCTTGTAGTGATGGATATCCCTGAGAGATAAAACAAAAACTATCTTTGACCTCTAGTCAGTGAAAGGCCCTTATATTTTCTCAGCATCCACTGCAGGACTCAGAATATAGCTTGATATGTTTGTTTATTTTATTTAAACACAAGACTTTAGTTATGCTATAAGCAAAAATAAAGTATCTGTAAAACATTTGATTTTCTTTACTGGTCAAAAAAAAAAGGTTATGTTCAAAGCAGAGTTCAGGTTATGCTTAAAGTAGTGGGATTTTTCTTTGTTAACTGCAGTTTAAAACTGATATTTAGTCATGTTAACAGAGATGTAAGAAGGTTCTTAGAACACAATTGCAGGTAATAGAGAGTAATTATATGTTTATGTAGCTGAATATAATGTTGCTCCTATCAAGCTGCACAAAGGAAAATTACTTGTTACATACAATACCTGATGAACGTGACTGTCTTATTGTCTTCATTAGTGAGAAATACAGCTGAACTGGTTAACTTTGCATGTGTAAGAATTATGCTGGGAAAAAACCAAACCAAACCAAACCAAACCAGAATAATGTATTGTTACAATAAACTCCAAAGGAAAAAGTAAACCTGTCTCCTCTAATTAGTAATCTGGACATTTACCACAATGATTTGCACATCCTGATGAAAGAAGTCATTGGCTCAGTGTTTATTTCTTTTTACAGGACAGAGTTGACATTGTAGTGTGGCTTTGCATTATGCTTTAATGTGTGTCATAGACATTACACATATCATGCTCATATTTTAATATGACATCCGGTATCAGCTTTTGTTATACCTGAAGGAAGGACAGTCTTCCATTAGGAAAATAACACAGTAGCTATATGATAGATCTGGAAGAGCAGTCAATCTAAAATGCCTTCTGAATGTTGCTTTGTAATTTCAATGAACACACAGATCCCCCTATCCAGTGCTTGCAGGTAGCCTTGATTGAACAAGTTTCATAATTTTTGGTCTGTCTATACCTTGAAACTAATTTTGTGTATGTGTGTGTGAGAATATAGATTTGAGAGAATCAAGGAATGTAAATATTTAGTATTTAACTTAAGAGGAAACAGCTGCAGGGTCTATTACTTTCAGAGAAATGCCATCAGAAATTGGTACATATTTTCCAAATAAAGGAGCAAAAGTAATATATTAGTATTTGTGTAGTTTGGTAAACATTTGCCAGCACTGACAGCAGTAAACAAAATGCAATTAATATTTGTAAAGATATTAAAATTTTGACATTAAAAGCATGTTGCAAATTTATTACTGGTGTTGTATCATTCCTGGTACAACTTAGTCAATTCAAGCATCATACATAAGTAATTTCAAAATGAAAAACATTTTTATAAATGAACTGTATAAAGAAATTCTCATTGATACTGCAGAACTTTTCATGTTCTGTTAGATGTAATAAAATATTAATATTTTATGCTAGATAGGGTTATGACTATAACCTTATTAAATAAATATGATTTCTTATTAGAAATTGCTTTCATTTAACCTTGGGGTTGCAGTTTCTAATTTGTCTTTTAGAAAAACAGGTCACGGCATAACAAGTCAGCTAAGAAGTCTATGTTGGTGGGTAACTGCCAGAGAAAAAAATACTTAAGGTGCCTAGAATAAAAGAAAAAGGAAAAAAAAAAAAAACCTTCCAATACTGTGACACATTGCAGCAGTATAACATTTAACATTTACTTTCCACTCAAGAAGTATGAAAATTTTCAACTAACATACCCTTAATCCAGAGACAAGAAAACAATTTACAAATCTGACAGACTTCTAATGTTACTAAAGAAATGAGGCGATATAAAGCCAAATTCCATGAAACATAACACCAATACAAAATACAAAAATCCAAATTGTTTTATAACCTGTTCTCAAGGTGTTCATATTGATTTGTACTGAGAACCATTGATAATGTGCTGGAAAATATATTCAGCTCATACTGTATACACAGTATGTCAAAGTTTTACACAGAGAAGCTTACTTAGCTCAGTGGAAAGTTCTGCTTAAACAAATGATAGTACTATAAAGCTCTCCGCTGCTCAAATCCTCAGTCTCCACTTCCATTGTTGGAAGGTGTTATTGTCAAAATACATCAAGCACAACATCACTGAAGAAAATTACCTTAATGTACATCTAACATATAAGGCAAACTAGCATTTAAAGGGACATTTCTCAGGCTTCCCATTTACGATTTTTCTTATGTTTTGGAGATTCAGAATTTGTGATTAATACACTAAAGGAGGAATAAATTGAAAGAGTCAGAATCTGAAGTAATTAACATTTTTCTATTGCAAAGTGATTGCCCATGAGCAAATGAGAGTAGAAGGGGATATCTATTCTTGCAGTTATCTGCAAGATAGAAGTCAAGCAACATTTGTAGTTAAGTCAATGTTGTGACCCATTGAATCTTAACATCAGATCCTAAAGTCCACTCTGATCCATGAAGGAACTTTCAGCAAAGATTTAATACAATACTTGACTTCTGTGTTTCAGCTCCACATGAAAGTGTCAGTAAACTTTAATTATTCTCTATGTTACAGAAGCATGTAGAGGTTCTTCAATGCTGAGTTGCCCTTTGCCCACACATAAGAAGAAATAGCACTTGCATCAGAGTAAACTTCTAGAGGAAGAAGGGAAAAGGTAGGTAAAATGAGGAATTGGTGTCCTTGTGACAATGACGCTCGACTCCTTCATATTCTAGGCCTTTGCCCTAACTCTGAATGCACATTATTACACCCTGAAATAGTGCATTTTTCTGCTACATAAAGAAATATTTTTAGTATTTCAGTCAATGAAAAACAATAGCTATTAGCAATATTTAAAAAAATAACTAAAGATTAGTCAGGTCTGCTAGTCAGAATTTATTTGAATCACAACTTTTAAGAAGTGGGTATCAGGTATGACTTGACTTCTGGTTTCTCCATGTTGCACCAGCAGGCAAAGCTGATGTTCAGTGCTTGTGACTTTCAGGCAATTATTTTTTTTTAAATTTTCTGGTGCAAATTGGAAATGTTTTCTATTAACATATATTTAGTTTCCGTTGTGTGCTACATTTCTTTGCGTCTTGGAATGCACTCTTGGTTAAAATATGAAATGGGAAAATTACGTTTCTTAGCAGATAAATGTTTTACTCATAGTGTTTGCATTTCTGTTTTTCACATGACTCCGTGTTTGCAAATTGAATTTATGAACTTATACCAAAGTAGGCTGAATTCTCTGATATTTACAGTACCCAGGAAATCCAGCCTCAGCAGCTGAGTCATGAATCTTTCACATTTTGTATAATTTAGTCATCAGTGTCTCAATTTTTTGACTGATCATCCAATATTCTATTATATGTTATATTAGGCTTATAAATGGGATCTTAGATCACTGTGCACAGAGTACAATATAAGCCCTTCAATTTTGATTACAGTAGTCAGAAAATGCTACATAAATCATTTTCTCAAACCCTGCAAATCAAATTATATTTTTCATTTTGAAATGTAAACAAAAACCTATCACCATAAAAAAACCAAACTCTGTTATTTACACTGGTGAAAACTGCATCATGTCCAATAACTGTAGACTTCAGACAGCAGCATCAGCTTATAACTTTAGCACATCATAGATTTTAAAGGGAAGAGAGAAAAAAAACCCCAAAAAACCCCAAAAAACCACAAAACTTTAATATAGAAACTCATAGCTGGAGAAAAAAAATATTTTTGGGGGAGGAGAGTAGGGCAGAGGGTCCCAAATTTTGGTCCTTCACTTTTTTTGTTTGTTTGTTTGAAGCAAGTGGATATTGGCTTGATAAAAGTTTCATCACAAATCTCTAGTTTAGCTGGCTTAAATAAAATTATTGTTTCATTCATAGATTCTGTCATTTTTAAGAGAGATTTGCTGTTGAATCACCTGATGATTCAATTTCGTGTGTTACTCCAAGTGAGATTTATTAATTTTCCTAGTTATCACTGAAACCACGTAATTTTGCTTCTTGTATTTCCTCTCAGAGCAGAAGGAATGTAAAAATGCATGTCCCTCTAAGTTTTCAACCTTCCCATGTGGACCAACAAAGATTATTTGAAGTATTACCTACATATATCACCATATATCACTACTTGCTAAAATCAAAGTAAAGGAAGGTCACTGCTTTCCTTTCATCCATGAAGTTAGTCAGCCAATCAGAGAAAGAAATCACACTTATCAAGTGCAATTTGCCCTTAGTAAATTCACAGTGACTATTCTCAATCAACTTCTTGTCCTGCTTATCTTTGTGTGTGGTTTCTCAGCAAATTTGATTTGACCTTCCCAATGACTAAGGTCAGACCAAACTATCCAGTAGTTTCTCATATCCTTCTTCTCAAAGAGAGGCATATTTAGCTTTTCCCAGTCCTAAAGAAACTCTCCTCCCAGTCACTGCGAACTTTCAAGGTTAATAAAGCAAGGCCTAACAATGGTATCACCCAGAACGACTAACCATCTCGGTACAACTGAGGTGGCCTCATGGACTTGTAGATGTCCAGTTTGCTTAAGTGGTCACTATTTCACTCTTCTACTGTGCTAGACTGCTTTGAGGCCAAGGCCTCGGAGGCCAGGGGACAGGTTTATCAGTAAAGACAGAAACAAAGCATCTTTTCTATTTATGTTCTTTGACATAAAATTCCCTAGCTGTAGAAATATATTTTTCTTAGTTTATCTTTGGTGGACAAAATGCAGGTAGAGGCCCTTCTTGTCCTTCACTTCCACTGCCAAATTCAACTACAATTAAGCTTTACCTTTACTGATTCCTTCTTTTCATGCTTGGGTGATGTTCCTACATTCTCCTTCATAGTGCTTGGCTCACTACAGACCATGATAATTTGGAAACAACTCTCATAAGAAGATATTTAAAACAAATAATAATATATTTTATAATTACTTTAATAACCTTTCTGTTATAAATTGCTGTAAACTGAGCGTATTATTGTTGATTGATGCAATGAATCAAATACAAGGATCTCTTAACTAAGTCATCTAAAACTTGGAGGCTTGGCATGTTTAATAATACCTTTGCTTTGTCAATAAAAGACAGATGTGGAAATCTATTGTAAGTGTGCTTGTGTGTGTGTTTCCTTTTACTTCACCATCTCACAACGATTTCACAATTTCAGGTGTATTTAGGTACAAACATAATTCACAAAGTAAATGAGGTGAACAGTCAGTATGCAAGTAACTCCCATGAAGTTAAATCTGTATAATTATTTACTCTGAGTGAAGGTAATGAATTTGAGCCCAGTGGGATTGTCTCAAGAGACAACCTATGATTTGTTGATGTATTGATACTGGTATTGCTTGACTGCTTCCATCTTCATCTCAGTTCAACAGAAGCTTTTCCATGTTTCACTCTGCTCAATTTGTGAAAATCAGAACCAAAACATGTCTGAGTCAAACAATAGAAATGACAGCATACGATAAAAGAAGGATGAAGAAAGTATTTCCACTATAGGCAGGTGACAGTAAATACCTACAGTATTTTAGGAAAAACAAACTGTTATGCTATCTTCAGAATCCTGTGCTTTGATTTTTTTTTTCTTTTCTGTAAGTGAGATTTCCTGTAATTTGTTTTAATACATCTCCATATTTGAATGAAAGAGTTTTAAGAAAATAGTTGCATGCAAGGTAATTTCATTTTAATTTCTAATTTGTGCTTTCAAGACAATTTCACATGAAATAATGATACATTAGAGATAACTACAAAACAATAGCAAGAATACATAGACAGTTATGGACCACTTCAGAAATAAAGCAGGATGTGGGAAGACATTTATACAATATTTTTGACAGTTCTCAAATGTGTTCCGGGCTATGCACTATCTTCTACACACTTTTCTTCATCTTTCTTTTCATTTTTTCAGTAAAATAAATTTTATACAGGATAAAAAGGTATTTCCTTGGTCTCGATGGAATAGATTTGATCTTTTATCTGGAGTCATCTTTTTCATAGTCTTACAGGATATTTTTCTATTTAATTTCTTTCCTTTAGTGGAATACAAACTTTAAAGTCTACTAATTTATAACCATCCTTTCTATCTCTGTTTCTAAAAGTCAATTTTCATAAAGAAGTAGAACTGGATGTAGATAAGCACTGTATTTTCTCTGTATTTTCTCTTAGGAAAATGAACTCTTCTCAGAACTATTACATTAAAATACTCCTAGTTTAATCCACATTCACAATGTTAAAAGAATTCCTCCTCCCCCCCCTCAAATCTTTCCTCATTTTGCAGGGAGGAGGGGACCATGAGGAAGACATTCCACCCACGTTAACCTTAATTGTCCTCTTGTATTGCTTCTTGGATGATTTGAACAATACCATTTAAGGAACCCCTATTATTTTTACCTGCTAGAAATCCCCATTCGAGAAAAATTTTTGAAGCACATCTTAGGAATCCCACTGGGGACAGTGAATCATGAGGACCTGAAAAGAATGGCACAAGGAAATCAGTGCTAATTAGTGTTTTTAATGAACACTATGATCCGAAATCAAAATGTTAATTTTTGATAAACTTAAAAAGTCCAGAAATTCTTCTAAATAACTTCTCAGTGAAAATATGCTTAGTAGAAAAAATACTTTCCATAAAAATGTTGTAGGAAACTTCTTAACTTATTCTAATTATCATATATAGTTACCTTACACACTGATTTTTCTGAAACATTGTATTTACAAATAAAAATTAAAAGTCTGTGATGACACAATGCATCAAAACCAGTTCTTCAGATAGTGTTCAGTTTAGTTATATTGAGATTTTTCACATAAAGTCAAGTGTGATTTCCTCCCC
>JANHGN010017715.1:0-10900 GCA_024605025.1 Megaceryle maxima | reverse complement strand
AAAGGCCACCAGAAGGTCTCCCTGGAGCCTTCTCTTCTCCAGGCTGAACACCCCCAACTCTCCCAGCCTGGCCTCCCGGCAGAGGGGTTCCAGCCCTCCCAGCATTGTTGGGGCTCCTCTGGCCCCACTCCAACAGGTCCCCGTCTCTCCTGTGCTGAGGATGCCAGAGCTGGACCCAGCACTGCAGGGTGGTCTTCACAGAGCAGAATGGAGCAGAGCAGAACATGACTGGATGAAGACTCATCTCAGGTCACAGGTAGGTTTGGCAGCAACCACCTCTTCTCATTCCCAGTCCCATTCCAACGCCTGGCTGGGTGCTGAGCGCCCCATCCAGCCCCATTCCCGTGGCAGGATTTTGCTCCTCCATCAGGTCTCCGCTCCCTGCTGCCCCCGGCCCCCGGCTGACGCCAGACCCGGAGCGGGGCTCTCGGCCCGGCTCATTAGGGCCTGTTTGCAGGCGGCGGGGCCGCGGGCCCAGGACTTCTGGGAAGGCATTAGCGGTAACGAAGCGGCCGCGCTGAGAGCTTTTTAATCTGCAGCAGCAACGTCTGCTTTGTGCGCATCCCTCCGGCCAGTAACGAGCTAAATGAGGCGGCCGGCCGCTCGCTGGGCCGCTTCCAGGAAAAATGGGCTCACAGCGGCAGGAGGGGAGGGAACGGGGGGCCGGGGCTGCACCCCCAGCCTGACTCTGTGCGAGGGTGGGAGTGGACGATGGAGCAGGTCGGTGGCACGGCAGAGGTGGCCGTAGGCGGGTGGCCCGGGCAGGAGGGTGCGACCCCATCCCATGGTGGCGACAAGCCCGGGCAGAGGGCTCTTCCTGGAAGCGGGTGGGTGGGTGAGCGCCTCATTTAGCTCGTTACTGGCCCCTCCTTACCACCAACCCAGTCCCTGCTACCCCGCACGGGCACTAATGAGCCGGGCCGAGGGCCGCGCTCGGAGGCTGCTGGGGACTCGACTTTGGCAGGTGCGATGAGCTTTGCCCCGGCCTCAGCCCCGGCGGGTATGCATCGGGGGCCCTTTAAGGCGCGAGCCCGGAGCCGCCGTGACGTCAGCGGGACGAGCGCGCCCGGGCAGCCGCAGCCCCGGCGGCCCCAGCTCCGCCGTCCCGGTGAGTGCGGCTCCGGCGGGGGCAGCCCGTGGGGTGGGGGTATTGGGGTGGTGAGGGGACTGGGTGATGGGGAGTGGAGGTGGGGTTGAGGGGTTGCTCGGGAGTTGGGGTGCCCATGGTGCTGGGGATCGGGGGGTTTGGCGATATGGGGGTGACCAGGGGGAGTATCGGGGGTGACGGGGCTGCTGGAGACCTGGAGGTACAGGTGTGGGGCTGATCAGGATTCTGGGGTTGGGACTATGGGGGTGACAGGGGTGCTGGAGACCTGGGGTCTGGCAGTATCAGAGTGCCCAGGGTTCTGGAGGTGGAAATATGAGGGTGACAGGGGTGTTGGGGAGAGGGGAGTATGGGGGTGCCCAGGGTGCTGGGGTCATGGGGACCTGGAGGTAGGGTACCCCACACACCCCAGGGTGCACCCCCAGCCCAGAGTGTTGGGGAACTAGAGGTGGAGTATGGTGGTGCTCAAGGTGCTGTGGAGTGGAGACGAGAGCATTGGGATGCCCAGGGTGCCAGACGTGGGAGTTGGCAATGTGGGGTTGCCCAGAGTGATGGGGTCTGGAGGTGGCAGTGCAGATGGGTGCCCAGGTCCTGGGATGCTGGGGACGGGGAGGTAGGGTGTCAGGGGTGACCCAGGTGCTGGGGGACTCTGATGCCCTGGCATGCCTGCTGTCTGTGGTGCTGGGGGAGCTGGTATTCAGGGTGCCCCATCCCTTGGCCCACCTTGCTCAGCAGCTCCCCCACCCCGCAGTGCCTGATGCCCGTCCCGGCCTGACACCGCCACCACCACCATGGCTGGGACACAGGGCTGTGGCGAGGGCAAGATCGCGGGGCTTTATGACCTGGAGCGCACGCTAGGCAAGGGCCACTTTGCAGTGGTGAAGCTGGCACGGCATGTCTTCACTGGGCAGCGGGTGGCCGTCAAGGTGATTGACAAGAGCAAGCTGGCGGGGGAGGCGGCGGGGCAGCTCCTGCAAGAGGTGCGCTGCATGAAGCTGGTCCAGCACCCCAATGTGGTACGCCTCTACGAGGTCATCGACACCCACGCCAAGCTCTACCTCATCCTGGAGCTGGGCGACGGTGGGGACATGTTTGACCACATCATGCGGCATGAGGGTGGGCTGGCCGAGGCACGGGCCAAGCACTACTTCGCCCAGATCGTCCATGCCATCTCCTACTGCCACAAGCTCCACGTGGTGCACCGCGACCTCAAGCCCGAGAACGTGGTCTTCTTCCAGGAGCAGGGGGTAGTCAAGCTCACCGACTTTGGCTTCAGCAATCGCTTCCAACCCGGCAAGATGCTCACCACCAGCTGTGGCTCACTGGCCTACTCAGCGCCTGAGATCCTGCTTGGGGATGAGTACGATGCCCCGGCCGTCGGTAAGGGCAGGGGGATGCAGCTGTGGACCTGCCTCCCTTTTGGTCCTGCTACCCGGGTACCACCTTACTTTTGGCCACTGCCACTGAGAGCCCCCATGTCCCGCTGGCACTGCTGTCCCACAAGGAACAGTCCTGTCCCTTGGGTGCTCAGCTTCCCAGTTCTGCCCTGGCACAGGGTGGTCCTCCCTGTGGAGACCATCCCCACACCTGCCAAGGGCCCCCCGAGTGGTGGTTCCTGCCAGGGAGGGGGTGAGACCCAGGCAGGCTGTGAGCCTGGCCTGGCATCTGCTGGGGCGGTTGGTTGGGAGGGCTGCTGCCGGAAGGAAACCTGCTCGGGATGCTGCTGCTGCTGTTTGGGTGGAGGAGCTCCCAAAGTTTCCTTTGCTTCATCCCCGCCCTGAAACCTGCTTCCTTTCTGCGGCTTCCAGCTCCCTTCCTGCCGTGACCAAGGTGCAGGAGGAGACGGGGACCCCATCCTGGGGGGCAGGGAGCCAGGCTAGGGGCATCAAGAGGCTCTGTGGGGGTGGAGGGGCTGTGGGGGGGAAGTGGGACCTGAGCCAGCCCCGCTGGAATTTGGGGCAGGAAGATTTAGCAATCCAAAACAGGAGCGCTTAAAGGAAAGAGCAGTGCGGCGGCAGCTCAGGGAGAGGTGGCTCTGTGAGAGAACAGGGCTGGCTCTGGGAGAGAGCAGACAAATAAGCCGGTGGCCCTGCAGAGGGAGATGCAGGGAGAAAAACAGCGTGGGAGGGAAATTTTCAAACATGGGCACTTGACTGGAGAAGCTGAAGGTGTTACTGGAGAGCCCCAGGGTGGGCTTAGCACCCTAAAAAAGCACCTTGGCAGAGTCTGTGCTCAGAAGTAGGTGAAGGTGCTGATGGCTCTGTCCCTATCACCATCCCCACCTCTGTGGCTATAGGCACCAGATTGGTGCTTGGTCCCTGTCCTGTCACCATGGCATCCACTCCAGCACAACCCAGTGCTGGGATGGTCCTGATGGGGTCTGTTTGGGACTGGGAAGCTGCAGGATGATGTGAAGCAGTGCCATGGGTGGGTGACCGGGGAAGGGGACAGCACTGGAGTTTTACCTCCCTGTCCCCACCTGGGAAAGACCTTAACTGCTTTGGTGAAGTCCCTTGTGATATGAGGAGGCGGAAGGTCCCTCCCCACCTTGTTGAGGCTGTAGTGCCCCCATCTATGGGATGCAACCTGGGAGATGTTACCTCCAAGGAGTATCCCAGTAAGCACTGGTCTCTGCTAGATCAGCATTGGGTGCTGGTGGGGTGTCTCCCTCAGGGTTGAGGCTTTCTCCTGGGCACAACCTGAACTGCTCCTGCTTCTTGCAGACATCTGGAGCCTAGGGGTCATCCTCTACATGCTGGTGTGCGGCCATCCCCCTTTCCAGGAGGCCAACGACAGCGAGACCCTCACCATGATCATGGACTGTCGGTACACTGTCCCCCCGCACGTCTCGGCACAGTGCGCCGAGTAAGCACCACTCCCCCCGGCCCAGACCCCCTGACCCCAACTCGCTGCCCCTGAGGGTGGGTGCCCCATCTCTGGGGGATGCCTTGGGGAGCTGGGGTGGGAAAAGGGGGGGTTAAAGCTGCCACGTTTGGGGTTTGCTGCGGGACTGTAATGTCACCCGCTTTGCCCCATCAGTCTCATCTCCAGGATGCTGCAGCGGGACCCAAAGCAACGAGCGTCTCTGGAGCAGATTGAGGGCCATGTGTGGCTGCAGGGGGTGGACCCGTCACCTGCCAGCCACTGCCTCCTACCCCTCACCTCCCACAAGCGTGTGTCTGAGGAGGAGCACGAAATCATCCTCCAGGCCATGACGTGTGGGAACATCGCCGATCGCGACACCATCCAGGAGTGAGTGACGGGGCTGGCGCCCCCTGCAGAGGGCTCTGGGGGTCCCGCTGAGCACGTCCCGAGCGTGCTGATGTGGGTCCCTTGGTGCCATGCAGGGCGCTGGAGGCTGATCGCTACAACCACATCACAGCCACCTATTTCCTGCTGGCAGAGAGGATGCTGCGGGAGAAGCAGGAGAAGCAGGGCCACCGCCTCAGCCTCGTCTACAACCTTGCCAAGGAGGTGCAGACCAGGTGAGCTTCTACTTCCCCCTCCACTTCCCCCCATCCCTCCCCTGTCCCACTCCTTCCTCCACAGGTCCCCAGTGCAGGATCCCAGCCTGTCCCCATCCCCTTCATCACCAAAGCTCTTGCGACGCCCAGCTAGGAACTGACACCTCCATCCCTCCCTGTTCGCAGGACCAACTTATCAGACACATTCAGCCCTGTGGGCAGTGCCGACGGCCTCTTGCCCTTCACAGAGGACCCGAGTGGCCTCGTCCCTGGCTCCCGGCTGCACCCCCTGCCCACTGGAGGGGACATTGGTGGCCGGCAGCCCCCCAGGACCCTGCTGAAGGTCCCTGCTGTTGATACCACAATCACCAAGAGCACCCCAGCCCTGCAGCAGATCTGTGAGGAGGAAGAGGAGGAGGAGGAGGAAGAGGAGGGGAGGCCCAGCACCATGGAGAGGAAGAGCAGCTCACTGAACCAGGAGCAGATGCGAGCCTTCCTGCACACCCACCACCCACCCAGCCGCAGGGAGGTGTGGGGGCCGGGTGCTGAGCTGGGGGTCTGGAGTGGGCGCCCGGGAGCAGCCTGGGCTGGGAAGGGAGTGAGTGAGTGCCGGGGTCCCCTGGCACTGCAAGGGGACGGAGCCAAGCCCCCCAGGATGGAGGAGGTGGATGCAGAGCTTGGGGGCTCCTCGGCAGAATCCCCCAGGGAAAGAGGGGCTATGCCTTCACCCCAGAGCAGCTCTGCCAGGGTCCCCCAGGTGCCGGGGACAAAGACAAGCCCCGCGGACAAGTCCCCAGGGCAAGGGGCACCCACCAGCCCAGCCCAGCAGTTGGTGGAGAGCTCAGGGGGCACTGAACTGGGTGCAGAGAATGTGATCAAGCTGGATCCAGGCAAAAGCAAGGGGGGCAGCCTGCGGGACAGGCTCCTGCAGTTCCCACTCTGTGAGAAGGCCCTGGCCTTCAAAATCCGGCCAAGCTCCAAGGAGAGCCTCCTCTCCCTGGGCCAGTTCAACTGCTGCCATGTCATTTAGCCCCCCGGGGTGAGGGTCCAGCCCCCCAGGGTGCCGCCATGCCTGCCTTTGGGCCGCCTGGCACCCGCAGAGCAGCGGCCAGGAGGGTGGCAGGGGACACGGTTACCCCTGGGTTTGTCACCCATGGTGGCCACCCCAGGAACTCGCTGCAAAGGGATGGGGCTACCCAGGGCAGGGGGGGGTGAGGTGGGCTGGGGTCCATCCCTACACCAGCTGGATGTTCCTAACCCACCCCAATTCCTCGAGGCTGCTGTGGCAGCTCCGTGACCTCGATGGTGTTGGATAGATCACGCCACATTTTTGTAACTACTAGAAATAATTTTTTTAAATAGTCTATTTTAATGTAATTAAATAGAGATTGCTATATCCTAACCGCTCCCGGGGACAGCGACTCGCCCCCAGCCCCGCAGCCTGCATGGCCCCAGGGTCCGCAGTGGCCACAGGGCAATCGCTTGTCTGCCTGCAGCCCCCCCTCTTCCTCCCACCACTCCCCCGGCCAGGGCCAGGCGCAGCCCTGCCCGATGCCCTCCCCGGGGCCTCCCCCGCAAATAAGCTTCCTATTTATTATCTCTTTGTTTTCTTGCTGGCAAGAAATGAAGGACGAGTGTGCGCAGCCGGAGCTCAGCCTGAGCTGGGCAGCGTATGCGAGGGTGGAAGGGATGGGATGAAAGCAGCTGGGATGGGAGCCACTGGGAAGCAAAGTTCATTGGACCAATAAAATAAGCTTGTGGGTTGATGCTGGTGCCTCATCTCGTCACCAACCTATGCCAAGGCCAGGGCACTGGGGTTGGCTGCCTGAGCTGATGGTGGCAGCGGGGGCTGGCTTGGGGGCTGTAGGAAGAGCACAGAGAATATGGATGGGGAACACCCAAGGGTGCCAGAAGGGCCTGGGGCATGCAGAGGGTACCCAAAACCTCCAGCAAGGCTTGACTCCAGGGGTGCCTCCCATAACCCTGCACTCCTAATCCTGGGCTGGCGCCACAGGCTATCCCCCAACCTCCAGTTCCCACCCAATTCACTTGGCCAGCCCTGGCTTCCTTCCCTCCTGTTCTACCTTCTCCCTCTCTCTCCCATTTCTCACTCCTGTGTGTACCCCCAAATACCACCCTTACCTGTCCCCATCATCTGACTGGGATCCCCTTCTCTCCAGTACTGGGTGGCTAGAAGAAGAACATAGTGCTGGGCAGGTGTCAAGAGAGAATGGAGCCAGCCCTGCAAAGGCCCACGGGAAGGTGATGGTGGGAAAATAAGCAGGGAATGGGCACCCTATTGAGCCATCAGCCTCTAAGGTGTCCCTGAAATGATAAAGCCTTTGCCTGAACAGGGGCTTGAACCCTGGACCCTCAGATTAAAAGTCTGATGCTCTTCCAGCTGAGCTATCCAGGCTTGTGAGTTAGATTATTGCTAAGGGATGTTCAGGACAGGTGATAAGGATCTCATTTCACTACAGCACCCATAGGACAATGTGGGGACTTACCTTGGCCTTTTCCACCCCCACACCACCCCAAGGAGACCACAGCAGCAGAGACCACCCTCCAACGAGAATGAGCCACACCAGGACCTCTACCTGCCCTGCCACCTCCTCCTCAGGCACCAGGACCTCTACCTGTCCTGCTACCTCTTCCTCAGGCACCGTAACCTCTACCTGTCTTGGCACCTTTTACTCAGTCACTGAGACCTCTACCTACCCTGGGTACCTCTTCCATGTAAAGGACGGGTCACTCGGGGGAGGTGATACAAACCCCGCAGATTAACCTCCTGGGGATGGCCAAAAGCCAGAGTGAGGGTCAGAAAGAGGAGACTAAATCCCACCCCAAACATTCACAGGGTGGGGAAGAGACAGGGGAACAGCCCAGTCCCACAGAGAGCCTGGTGGGGCCTCTTCAAACACCTCCTCAGTGCTAATTGGTTTAATTGAGAGCACCCAGTGAGGGCATCTGCCCTCCCTTCTGATGGGACTGAGGCCAGGATTAATTAGCAGGGGGAAGGAAGTGGCCACCGCCTGCCTCAGAAAACCTTGGAAGGAAGAACAGAACTTGGCATCTGTCAGGACATGAGCTTAATTACCGCAATTAATTAGAGCCCCTTTGGCCCGTGTCGGTGCCGTGACCCAGCTCGTGCACCAACACACGGCCCCCTCAGCACCCACAGAGGCACCGGGGCCCCTGAGCTACACCAGGACCTGGGTGGGGACACCCAAGTGTTCCCAGGATGGAGCAGAGGCCGTGCGGGTGCAGAGACAAGCCCAGGAGACACCCAGACAGACACTGGGTGGTCCCCGGACTCTACAAAGAGGCGCTTTGAGGCCCCCTGACCCCTCAGAGACGTGCTTAGAAGCCCTTGGACCCCACAAAGAGATGCTGTGATCACGCCAGACCCCTCCTGGAGGCCCCCAGACCTCGCCGAGAGTCACGCAGAGACCCTCAGAGGGGTCCTACAAGGTCCCCAACGCCCTCTGACACGCCCCAAACCTCCAGGACGCGCGTTCCCAACCTCGCCCGCTCCCCGACTATTAAGTAAGTCCCTCTGCGGCTTCCGTCAGCCCAGGGGCGGGGAAGCGCCCGGTTGTGAACACGTGGTCTACGCCCACGTGACCGCAGCGCCATGGCCTCGGCGCCGAAGAGGCTGAAGGTACCCGGGGCGGCTCCGCCTGTGGAGGGCACGGGGGGGAAATCCGAGCCCGACCCTGCTTCGGGGAGCTCCCGGGGAGGCCCTCACCGCTCCCCGAGCTTCCCCCATGACTGTTTTCATCCGCAGGCAGGTGCCGGGAGCAGCGCCCCCGGGAAGAGCAGCGCCGACCCGCTCTCCAGCTTCCTGGTGTGGTGCGAGGGGGCCGGGGTGGAGCTCAGCCCCAAGGTGAGGCAGCGCCGGGCCGGGCTACGCTCCCCGGACCCCGCTTCGGCTCCCCCCCTCACCGCGCCCCGGCTCCCCTCTCGCCCCAGGTGCGCCTGAGCAGGGAGGGCGCGGTGGCCGGGTACGGGATGTTGGCCGCCGAGGAGCTGGAGGCGGGGGAGGTCCTGTTCACGGTGCCGCGCAGCGCGCTGCTGTCCCAGCACACTACCTCCATCCGGGGTCTTCTGCGGGAAGGTGAGCACCGCTGCAGCAGCCCCCCGTCCCCCGGGAAACGCGTCTGGGAGAAAGACTGAGAAAAGTTCCTGCTTTGCAGAAGTGGCAGGGTTTCTAGACCCCGGGTAGAAAAGAGCAGCATGGCCCTGTCACCCCTAAACCCTGGCCCTCAGCACCACATCTGACACCCCTGTAGGGCTGGGGACTCCACCCCTGCCCTGGGCAAGCCACAAGGGGAAGAAGTTCTTCCTCAAGTCCCACCTGAACCTCTTTCTGGCACAACGTAAGGCCAGTTCTTCTTGTCCTGATGTTTGTTCCTTGGGAGAAGAGACTGATCCGAGCTAGCTCCAAGCTCCTGTCAGGGAATTGTTGAGAGGGAGAAGGTGAGGCCTTCTCCCCAGGCTCAAGAACCCCATCTCTCTCAGCTGCTTCTCACCCAACTTGTGCTCTAGACCCTTCACCAGCTCTGTTGCCCTTTTCTGGACACGCTCTAGCCCCTCAATATCCTGGGAGTGAGGGGCCAAAAACAACTCAGGATGAGGGGGCAGCCTTCCCCTAGTCCTGCTGCCCCCACTATTACTAATAGAGGGCTTGTTCTCCCAGGAAAAGACCAAAATCTCAGATTAACTTTTTCTTCATCTCCTGTTCCTCAGCCCAGGAGTCCCTGCAGAGCCAGTCAGGTTGGGTGCCGCTCCTGCTGGCTCTGCTGCACGAGTACACAGTCAGTGACTCCCAGTGGAAGCCTTACTTCTCCCTCTGGCAGGACTTTAGGAGCCTGGACCACCCCATGTTCTGGTAAAGTGAAGAGAGTGGGGCTGGGGGATGGCTGACTGTTGGAGCTGCTGCCCTGCAGTGCTGGGGAGGGATTTAGTCCTGCAGGATAAGTCTCTCTCTGTTTCCACCCTCTACTGTCCCTGGCAGCAGCTTGAGGGACACTCCTGCATGGGGTTGGAGCTAGCTACAGGCACCACTAGGGACCAGAAATCTGGAGACCACAAGGAAGCTGAAATTGAAGAGGAAGCAGTTTTTAGACCTTCTCCCAGGGACAGGTTCAGATAAACCTGATGTTCTTGTAACAGGCCTGAAGAAGAGAGAACAAGGCTCCTACAGGGCACAGGCATCCCTGAAGCTGTGGACAAGGACCTGGCCAACATCCACCTGGAGTACACCTCCATCATCCTGCCTTTCATGGAGTCCCACCCCAACATCTTTGACCCCAAGGTGCACACACTGGAGTTGTACAAGCAACTGGTGGCCTTTGTCATGGCCTACAGGTGAGAAAGGAGGGCTTTGCTCTGACAAGGAGCAAGGACAAGTAGTAGGACCCCAGGGGAGTGATCAGAGGCTGCATCACGTAAAAGGCTGCTATTGCACAAGAATGTAAAGTACCAGGCAAAAAACTTGCCCTGTGCTGCAAGGTGTACTGCAAGGCTTGTCTTCATCTCCCTTGTCTTAGCTTTCAGGAGCCTCTGGAGGAGGAAGATGAAGATGAGAAAGGTCCCAATCCTCCAGTGATGGTGCCTGTAGCAGATATTTTGAATCACGTGGCCAAGCACAATGCCAACCTGGAGTATGCACCTGTGAGTCTGCCCTGTGACATCATGGTCCGGTTCCTCTTCCCTGAAAGGCCTTTAGGGGTGGTGGCACGGCAAGGCCTCTGAACCCAGAGCTGGTCCCTGCCTGGACCTCACCAACATGAAGCTGCTTTGCTCTAGAGGCCTGGCTTCAGCCAGGAAGAGCTCAGGGTCATCTGAGCCTCTGTGGAACACCTTGTTTCTGAGCAGCTCTGAGCACCTCTTCTCTCCCTGCTTGCAGCAATGTTTACGAATGGTGACAACACAGCCTGTTGGCAAAGGGCAAGAGATCTTCAACACCTATGGGCAGATGGCCAACTGGCAGCTACTCCACATGTATGGCTTTGCAGAGCCCTACCCTGGCAACACAAATGACACGGCTGACATCCAGATGGTGACAGTGCGTAGGGCAGCACTGCAGCGTGAGTAGAACCTGCAGCTGCTCAGGGAAAGGATGGGGTAGGGATCATAGACTGCTTTGGGCTGAAGGGACCTTTCAAGGTCTAGTCCAACCACCCTGCAGGGAGCAGGGACATCCACAACTAGAGCAGGTTGCTCAGAGCCCCCACCAACCTCACCTGCAGTGGTGCCAGGGATGGGGCAGCAACCACCTCTCTGGGCAACCTGGGCCAGGCTCTCACCACCCTCCCTGTAAAACATT
>JANHGN010017713.1:0-65536 GCA_024605025.1 Megaceryle maxima | reverse complement strand
TGCCATTTTCAAGAAAATAATCTTACTTGATATTTTATAATATTTTTAATTAAGAGAATAAAAGGATTACTTTTTGCTACTAACTATTCAAGAAGTATTTCTAATATATATAAAAGATGTAAATCTCTCCTACTGCAGCTATGCCTGGCTGCAAACATACCACTGCAGATACAAGGCTTTCAGCACTGCAAAGCTCTCCTCACTGCACAACTACCACCAGGTCATACTGTTTCAGAACATGATTAATATCTCAAAATAACAGCTCATATTGCTCTGGCCAACTGTCAGATAATATGCTAGAAAGACAGCACAGATTTAATTCAGAAAGCAATTGAATCCTCTGTGAGACAGCTTAGGCAAGAGCTGAACCCAGTGATCAGCCATGAAGATCCACCCTCACTTTCTCCAGCCTCATCCACTATGAAGGTGTAATGAAATAATACCTGATCTTTTTTATGATGGTCAATCAACAAGGATATAAAACTGGAAAGAAAAGACAAGAAAGGAAAACAACAGGAAAAAAAAAATAATACAAAGAAGAGGACTTGAAGAGATGGGAGAAAACAAACCATCTTCCTAATCTTCAAGTATGTTTTTAAGGTTTTATGTTTATGTTTTAAGTTTTATGGTTTTATGTTTCCTGCACCAACACCTTTCCAGACCAAGGGATAACAATATGGGTTTAGCTAGAAAAAGAGGCTCATCTAGTGGCACTAAAAGTCTCCTACAATACCCAGAGGATTGAAGGAAAGGTAAAGTTCACAGTTACAGGACAGGCAGGATGGCAGAGACAGCACAGAGCATGCCAGCAGCTCTCTGGGAGCATCACAGGGTGAAACATCTAATTCTAGAGACGTCTCAGCTTCTGACTGACATTTGGCCAGGGTGAGCAAAAGACAAAGAGTGGCTGATTGACTTCAGCAACCAAATTCCCTAAAACATACTGGATAACACTTCTTGCTTCCTCAGCAATGTTCTACACCCTATTATGAGATTACTTGTCTTTTTAAATCCATGGATCAGAGTACTCCTAAGCCTACCTGGGGCCAGGATGGAAAGCACGAGGCTGGAGGCAAATATCAGCCCAGTTTTATAACTAAAACAAAGCTGAATTCAAATTTAAACGAGTCAGTACCATTACAGCAAGATGTTCTCCTGGCACCTTTGCTCTTCTCCCTTCTCCTGGCAAAGCCAGGCAGAGAGACCCCCTTGTGCATAACATTCAGGCAAAGGTAAATTTGAAGTTAGTCTAACAAGCATTTAAGAACAGTCTCACAGTATCACAGTCAGTGGGACCTTAGTACCCATTTGAATTGTTCGTTGCATAGGGATGGGGGTTTTTTGTCCCAAACAAACAAACAATAACTGCTGCAGCTTATGCACAGAAAAATTGGACAGTGCATGAGTTATAACAGTGCTCACGTTGTAACTTTTAGACCTCCTGTAACTTATGCATGGAAAAAATTGTTCATACATGTGGACAGAATCCAAATAACATTAGAAATTTTTTTGCATAATTTCTGCACCATATTAATAGACTTAATCTTGGATACTTCCCCCCAAAAGCTCATTAAAGGGCTTCTAGTATTGTTCTCTGCTAAATAATCTGTTTTATCACTCCATCTCTTCTTGTCTATTATTATCAGTCACCTACTCTGACTTTCCAACTACCTACACAAGAGTGGTGAGGAGAAACTTAGTAAAAAACCTGATTCTTCCTCTTTTCCACACTGACATACATAATCTCATTTACCATACACAGAATGCAGAATTTGTGTTCAGCTGCACCAAGATGACACAAAAAAGGTAAACTCAGACATTACAGCTGTAGGAAAAAAAGCAATCCTATGGTAAAGAAGCCAGATGCAGTCAGAACCTCACACCACTACTAGAGCATCACAGCACTACTGGAGGCACAAGCACTGTTGTGCTGCTCAGAACGCAGGAATAACAAATGCACGCAGATACGAGCGGCTGCTCTTTGTGACAGAGTCTGCACCGAACCAGGCAGGAAGGTAGCTGACAAGATGCAGACTAATATCCTTTGCAGTGTTGTTCTCTGCAAGAATCATAATTTTGATAGAAAAGGGACTCAGGCACGTATTTCAAATCATGCAGGCAATGCCACATTTTAATGGGGGAAAAGTGAAAGTGAAGATAAATTTTTAGCAGAAATAGAATTGTCAATTCCCAAAAATCCAGCTGAGTCATAGATAAATGCACAGCTTCCTCTACCAAGCAGGTTTATCACAGCAGGAACAGAACTCAGCATCACCCTGCACCCCTGATCCGGGGCTGTTCCCACAGCACAGCTCCCCCAGGCTGGGCAGGAGTGCTTCTCACAGGCCCAGCAGAGAAAACCCAGCAGAGCACCCACACTTGTTAATCAGTGAGGAGAACTTACCTAAAGAGCTGCATTTTTGTGTACTGAGATGAGAACAGATACAACTTGTCCCTTATGCTTGGTTCTTAATTCAGCATCTCATTGGATTACACTGGAAAATCTATAGCACACTCAGGACAACAGAAAAGCCTCACTACAATGGATAAGAAAAACAAATGCTTCTGCTCTTGCAGACATTCTACCCTAATTACATTTTAAAACAACCTATTAGTCCCTCCTGATTTTCCAGTGAATGAATCAAATGTGCATAACATGAAGTAAAGACACAAACCAGAGCTGGGTCACCACATTTGAGCTTCAGTCACCCATGCAGGTGCAGCCATGTTCACTGGGGCTGCCTGCAGCCCCAGCCTGCCTCGGAGGATGCCTGCTGGACAGATTTTGGGTTCACTTGCTCAGGAGCACAAGAGTGGCTGCACACAGCAAGGCCAGTGCTCCCCTTTACCTTAGCAGCAGCCAACAGCTGATGCCCAAGGGAGACGGTAAGTATCAGGAAAGCATCACAGCCTTCCCTCCCAGCCTCCCAAGCAAAAGGCAGTGTACTTGCGCTTCATGATCCTGTATTTAGGATGATGTATTTAATAATCCCTATAGTCAGACTGAAGCTCAACTCTAGGAGCTCCAAAAGTCAGGAACAGAAATAGCCAGGGCTTAGCCTCAGCTCCCTTGCAAAGAGCAGCCCACCTGCAGCAGGAGCTGATAAGAAGAGAGCACCTTTGCAGAAGGTACCATTCAGATACTGACAAAAGCAGTGTAATATTGTATAGTTGCTTGTTGTTTTTCATAAGAGAAAGTAAATAGCATCCTCGTGATACAACTCCTTCCAAATACAAGTGGACAGTGGGTGCACAAGCTCTGGCTTTTAACAACTCTGGAGCATTAAATCTCAGCTCTGATTTAAGGCTAGCTCTTGGTGGGGGGGGGGTGTCCAAAGCTCCTTTTCTTGCTATATATACACATATATTACAAGCATGACTAAATTGCCTTGGATCTCAACTCACCTGTTGCTTCAGGAATGATTTTACATTTGCAAAGGATAACTGGAAATAGCCCAGAGTCTGATATGAACATCTCTGACTGTAGTATTCAACATCCCGTGCTCCTCAAGCTAATCCTCTTACTGTGATTAGCAGAAGAACAGAAGGGTTGTAAGGAGGGACTTAAATGGGCTTTGGCCTCAACCTGGGTTCATAGCCCAGACCGGCTTCTGTGCTTCTTGCATGAGTGGCCCAAACTGAATTTCAAAATCCCCTCTAATTAAATACATTCAAGGGATTGCTAGGAAGGAGAGAAGAAAAGTAAAGCACACCAGAGAGAAAAGGAAGTTTATAAGGTGCACGCTTAGGGTGAAAGGAGTGAAATTTTTGTTGGTGATATTGTGGGTGATGCACTTACTGGAAAAGCGTGGCAGTGTGTCTGTGCACACCGAAGAACACCCCTGGGAAGAAAACCACTGCTACCTTCAGCATCCAGGGTAAAATCACAGCTCCCAAGAGAAGGTGACACATCTATCAGCATCTGGATTTTAAGCCTGCTTGAAGCATAGTATGTTTGTGGGAGAGGAGAGTTACTGTGAATACCTTAAAAGCTTCTGTTCACAGCATGTTGAAGACAAGTTCCAGTCCCCTTGCTTCCCAGTTCCTTCTTGGTAAATATGTATTATTGTCACTAGTAAGACAAGACTAGAAGGCTTTGTTCTCGGAACTCAGCACTGCATGAGTTAGCTCTTCTGTTTCAGCATAAATCCACTGACCACACACACCATTCTTGGTAGCCAACAGTGATAATCAGCAGCTACATTTCCCTGCTGGCTTCTCTCTATTTCCTCCTTCAAATTTATCTGCACCTTCCACCTAATAGTCTGATCAGTCCTGACTGCACGGTTTTATCACCTGGATAACTTCATTCTGAAAAACTGACTCAAAACTAAGCTATTCTGTTATGAAGCCTAAGTTTCAGGACTTCCTCCTAAAGCTAGACAAGTTATATTGAAAAGCAGAGCACTTTATTTGGTCCACCTAAGATATTAAAAATATGATGGAGAGATAAATTAAGCGTCAACTTCAGCAGCTTGGGAAAGCCCATACAGTTGCACTTTGATAGCACTACACAGTGGGGAAAAAAAAAGTAACAAATAAAAACCAAGAGAGGAATAAAGTATAAATGTAGTTCTACTGTCAGAAAATCGAGCATCCTACAAACAAAACAGCCTGCGTGGAGCCAGCCTCTCCTGAAGTGGCCATCCAATTAACATCCCCTGTAAGCCCCTCTGGCCAGCTGCCTCACACAGCCCCAGCCCCACAGAACTCCCCCAGCCTCTGCGAGCCCCCTTAAGCAGCCAGGCACATTCCCTGTGTTTGGTAGGATTTGGGGTTACAGCTCTGCAAAATATCCTGCAAGAATACCCATAGAAAAACCCCATTAAGGAATTGGCTTTGATACTTCAGGAGTCCCAGCAAAAGATGTTTGAACAGGATTTTCAAGTCAGAAAAGTTTAACTTCAGGAAGTATGTTTTCAAGGATTGCCAGCAAGCTGCAAAGACAGGAGTGAATCTAGATAAGCTTCCACAATTAACCAAGAACAGACCAATCAGTTAACATCAGTATCTGTGTCATCAGTGCCTGCAGGGGCTATAAGGAACTACCCTATCCTGCAAAACACAGCTGTTTGTGTTCACAGACAGCAAAACCACACAGCATGAAGGAGGATGCTGCTGGTGGTGCATGAAATGGTGAGATTTCAAAATAAACTGGACTTTCCAACACAAAAGAGCACTATCTGGAATAGCAGCATCTAAGTACAAGTGGAAGTCTTTTGCCACATATTTTGTCTCTCTAAGGACTCACGAATCAGTGCAGGAGTTTGAACTGACATTTACCTGAACAGCAAGGAATTGGATGTTTGACACAGTACGTCAGTTTGTCAGAGTAACGTGACCATAACATAACACAGCACCAGTAGAACAAAAGGAATCAAACACATTTCACAGCAAGCTTATAAAAACAAAGAATTATTTTTTTTCCAAGCAAGGTAACATACCTGGCTAATCATCCACGTAGGAGACTACAAGGGAGAAATTACAATTGAAAAAGTACTTTTGACATTGGTTTTGAGCTGATTTGTTGTCATTTTACACTTGAAAGACCTGCACTCCTGTGGGAGCATCTTTGTTTTCATAACAACTGTTGAAGCCTAGCCCTGTTCGTGACCTCAGCATTCAAGCATATCAGATATGTCCAAGTGTTGACTAACAGCCTTCTCTTCTACAAATACAGATACTGGAAGAATTCAGTCTGGTCATCTTTAAAGGCTTATGAAACACGAATTTTTCACAGACACAAGAATAAACAAAACATGACAGATGTAAATTGATGGTATTTGCTGACCTGGGGCACTTGCAGTTAGCCAGGGCATCAGGGACCCTTTTGCATGTGAGCAGGCTCCACTGGTTGGGATGTCCCTGAGATGGGTAGGGTTCCACACCTGCTGGAAGTCCTGCAGTTGCCACTAACCAGGAGCACAAAGCCAAAGGTAACAGGTTTTCGGGGTGCTGGAAAGATAAAGCTGCTGCCACCTCTGTTTCAACCTTCTCTAGGAAGAGCTGGTTATAGATATAGTGAAACAAAGAGGTGCTGGTTAACTTGATGAACATGACTGCATGAGGCTGTGGTTTTAGCCCAGTGGTATGACTTTTGAAGTGGACTGACTGACCCTACCTACTTGGGTATGGCAATAATAAAAAACATCAGCCTTTGCAAAAAACAGCATGAAATGAATATTTCTTTTTTCTCTTCTTGCAGAAACACCCCCTAAAATCAGTGATGAACAAGCTCCCCCCGAGCCCATCAGCCTGCCACAGCCACATGCACTGCTGCTCACCAGCTGGCTGCACCCATAGCACCCACCCCGTGCCATTGTATCAACAGCCAGGATTGCTCCTCTGCCCTGATGCATTTCTGAAGTGGGCAAAGCCTCTCTGTTTGTTTTCAGCCATGAACATTATTTCTCAGACTTCCATTAGTAGTGACATTTACACAAATTATGTACTGGAGAGAGGAAAGTTTTTCTTTTTGTGATACTGCGGATCATGAGAGACGTGATTTTTCTTTAACATATCATCTAATTCTGAAAGCTGCAGTGAGAGCACAAAGAATATCTGGTAGCTCAGAGGTGCAATATTCAGTCCTCCTCACATGGTGCACATCTTCAGGTGCAGAAGAGACTGTCAGTTTTGTGCCCCAGCACCGCAGACAAGGCACTAAGCGTGTGCTTTAGACGCGCCAACACAGGCATTCGCCCAGAGCACGTGGGAAGAACAGATAAAGAGAAAAGTGCTAATGGGAGGTACCAGAGTGGCATGTCTTACAGCACCTCACACACCTTCACACTCTTCACAGCCATTTATGATGGTTTCCTATTGTCACTTCTACCCCCAAGAAATGCTGGAGTCTTTCTTGTTCCGGAGAAACCCCGAGTGCAGGTTGTAAGCATAAAACTCTACAGAGGGCTCAGAACTTTTATAAAGGTCTACAAATGTACTGACAAAAGATACATAGATTTTGTTTCTATTTCCCTTTTTATCTCCTCCTAAAAGTAATCCCGTCACAGAATTTGTTAATGGAATTGTGTTAATGAGCTCTCTGCCCACGAAGAGGGATGACTATCAACACAATGCTGAGATAATACATAACAGTCTGTCAATTGCCATGGTCTACATCGTGCACTTTTACATAAAATGTAGAGAACAAAATGTCAGACAGCACAACAGTGGCATCTTCCAAGCTGACTTAAGTCTCTTAAGTGATTGTCTTTTTCCTACTGTAAATTCTTCAGTAGCATGTTAACTATAGGTAAACAGATCAGCTGAAATATTGGTTCTCCTGTAAAAACTTGCCCTTGTCTCTCATTGCTGGCTGTGATATTTACTGCTCCAAACACCATTCTTACGTCCATTAGTATTGCAACGCTGCACACGAGCCAAGTAGGTTTAGAATATTTTCTCAGGCTTCTTCTGCTTAAGAAGCTTTAAAATTTCTTCTTCAGCAAAGCGGGAGCTGAAGTTTCCTCTCCCACAGCTCCTTGCCAGGCTGTCACAAACCACCATGCAGTCTCTGGAGAATTCAGACGCCCTGAGGATGTGCCACCAACCAACACAGAAAAGTTCACCCTGAGCACGGAAGGATGCACGTGAACACTCCTGCAGATCATTCCCAGGGTCTAGATTCAAGGAAGAAAACACCGTTCCCAAAGTCTAGGTTCTTGTGTAATTGATATTACGATACTTGATTATGAAAGAAAAATAAAGTAACAGTTTTCCAACAAACTACATGTGTAACATGAATACATAAATCCTCATGAGTTTGTCTGTTACATGAAGGTTTTATTCTGCTGTGACTTGAAGGTTGGCTGATTTGACCCCTCCTTTTGTCCCATAGAACAATTTCCACTTCTTGTTCCCCCAGGTGCTTTGTCCCATGACTACAGCTATAAAGGTTTCTACTCCAGGAGGAAACACCTAACAACAGATGATGGCAGAGGAGAGAAGGGTGGTAGTGGTTAAGGGAGTCTCAGTCTGCTACCTCCCTTTGAGAGCAGACTTGCTATCAACAGAGGTTCTATCCCAGGGCTTGAGATGGCTCTGTTGCAGATGGAGAGAGGAGCTGCTCTTCAGGGCATTGAAAGCTGCAGCAATCCTGGGAAGGTAAGAAGTGTGTGTGCTTCAGGATTTCACAGCTGCTGCTTCAAAGAAGAGAAGTAAAAAGAAATTACCGTTTCTGTAAGAAAGCCCTCTTGGATGAAGTTTGGAGGACAGCCCCTGTCTGCTTACTGATGACAGTATGTCCCAGAAAGATCGAGGTAGGGGAGTTTAAAAACACTCAAAAACGAGATCTAAGAGCAAAACTCTCCAACACCATGACCCAAATACACACTCACAGATTTTCAGCACAGGATAAAAGAGGCAAAACAGAAATAGCAGCTTCAAAACAAAGCCGTGAACAATGCTGATATCCAGAACAGAACAAAGACACAGATCAATAGAAACAGTTGAAACATCCTGTCAGTAAGTTCCCCAAAATATACTTTCAAATACTAGTGGATAAAACCTACAGTTAATCACAGCATGGTAATCTGTGAACCCAATACGGCTGCACTAAACCCTCAGGGAGAAAAAAAAAGTACAAGTATGGAAATGAAGCAAAGAGGGTAGGGGGGGAACTATGAACATATTGGTCTCGGGAAGAAATGTGAGGAAGGAGAGAAGCAGCTGTGGCTTTTACTGCCTCCACAGCTGGCATTTTGTTGTGGTTTGTTAGAGTGGGTTTGGTTTTTTTAAAGAAGCAACACTTGCATCATTGTTGATGCATAGGTATAATCTGCAGGTGACCCATTCCTCCTGCTGCAAAACTTTCTGCTGCTCCTGCAGAAAATCCTTCTGGGCTAGCTGCTCAGTCGTGATCCTCCTCATACAAGCTATGGTCCACTGGCATCTGGAAACCTTGCAGAATCATGCAGTCCACCCCTGCCTTGCGCAGGGGTTCCAAACACATAGTGTGTATATTTGCCCATATATCCAATTTCACTGGTCTCCTGGATCCGTGGGCTGACTGAATTATGCAGACTTGCCTGAACTGTGCCTTCCCAGAGCTTGGATTCAACTACATCCAGGGCTCACACAAGCCTTCTTGAGCACCATTTGGAACTTCAGTGGTCAAATCTGGATGGTTTTGAGAGTTAATTTTCTATCTGGTCTCCATCTGCTGGAGATGCTATGAAGGAAAGAGTTGGCCCATCTCACGAGAACAGCTCTTCAGTCTTAAACCAGCCAAAACCTATTCTCCATTTTCACCTTTCTATCACATTAATGACTCTTCTCTACAAGCTTCCATTTCCACCTGGGTATGACGGGAAGCACTGTGCCAAACCTCCACTTGCCACCTCCATCTCCAGAGAGCGCCAAACAAGGAGGCTTCTGAATACCCCATCTCATGCTGCTCATTTCATTCCTGACACTGGTTATTTTCAGTAACTGCTCTGCTGCAAGTTGCTGGGAGAAAGTCAACTTCACACAGTGTTCAAGTCCCCCCGATCAGTACTGGGCACCACCAGCAACTGCCATGGCACAGAGCAGAGCCCCTTGACAACACAGTTCCCTGCACAGAGACCATGGCCTCCTACAGGAGGGCATCAATCCCAAAAAGAGAGAGCTACATGGTGGCTCTTATGCCCTCATGAGCAACACTTGGAAGTCAGTGAACTGGGATGGTGAACGCTTCCTGAAGATCTTGAAGGGGGAACGCTCTGCTACTTCCTGGGCAGCATCCCCAAGAGTGAGGTGCTGCACGGCCCCCAGACAAAGCTGGGGGAGCAGCAGGACTGCTGATGGGCAATGGCCCACCTGGCAAAACCTGCACTGGCACTGAAAACCAAGACCATCAAAAAGGGCAGGTTTGCCTCTGCTCTGGAAAACAAGCATTTCTGCACAGGCCTAGGGAGCAGGTAGCACATTGCTCAGGGGGAAAAGAAAACAAATGGAAAGTGGTAGTAACTGCCCAGAAACCAGCCAAGGGCAGAGGGTGAAAGAGTGGCATTATCTTACTCTAGGAGTTAGCCATTCCGACTCCAGAAGTCCTAAGTGTTTCTAGGATCTTCAAAATATCCCCAGTTTTTGTTTAAATTGCTGCCTATCCTCTGCTTTCAGCTGGCAACATTCAGCATGACAAGGGAGCTAATTATCACAGCACTGAAACGGGAGGAAGGCAAAGATGTGCCTGAGATAAGGCTGGCCTTTTAGCAAGGCCAGCAAGTCAGATGTGGAAATGTCACATGCAACCATTACGAGCCTTTTCATATCGTACCTGTTTCTTTTTCACATACACGCTGGGCTCCTCTGAGAGGAAAAAGAGCTTCCCTCTTTTAGGAGAGAAAGGCTGAAGTGAACTTTGTTGAACAGTCTCTTCTTATTGTACAGGGGCTCCCTCACCTTGAGTTTCTGAGTCAGTGTTTGTCATTACACAAGCTATATGAAGGCTTGTGCAGTGGTTCTCCTGGAGAGAAACCCCATGCAGCAAGTGTAAGGAAAGACCACGGTCACAGGGCCAGATGCTGAGATTCACAACGAATGCCGGATAAACCCCACTAGAATAAAGTCTGTGTGCTGCACGCAAGGCACTTGCCTGGCCATTTAGAAGGCACTTGGCATCTCCCCTCTTTGCCATGGGTTTCTACCATGATGCAGACTCCAGGAGCTGAAACCTCTGTTTAATTCCCTTCATCTGATTTAACTGATGACAAGTTGTTGGTTTTTAAATGACAATTGCAATTGTATTTATGGGGGCCAGCACCTGCTCCATTGGCCCTGTGCAACTGCAGTGCTGGTGCAGAGGAGCAGTTACTGGCTTCTGCACTGTGCTTGGCTCTTCGCCGTGCTGCCCCATGTGTCCGTGAAGACAAGTATGTGCCTAACACCCACCTGCCTCCAGAGAAATAGAGGAGGTGGGACAAGCAAAAAAACCCAGTGACTTCTGTGTGTCATGTGGTAACAAGTAACAGACCTAGAGAATTGTAAATATGATGTGTTCACTCAACAACAAAAATAATCAGTTACGCTTTCCTTGCTGCCAGACAATGTTGAAGGAACCCTGGTGCAAAGCACTCTGCCCAGAGCAGCTATCTCAAAAGCAGCAGTGTTTTGTGGCCTCTGGTGAGGAGGAATAACCCAAACACCTCTTTGTTTCACAGGCCTGTAAATGAGACAAGCATCAGTAACCCTGCTTTACAAGCAGCAGTGTTTCTTGCCCAAGGTTGCAAGTGCCCTTTGAGGAAGATGCAAGTTATGTCAGTTAGCTTGACCAGCAGAGCTCCTACAGCCCACTACACTAGAGCGCAACTTTCACAAAGTTCTGCAATAGCTTCATGTTCCTGCCCGAGCCCCAACAGTCACATAAGTAGTCACGGGAGAGTCTCAGCTCATGAGGACTTGGCGTGAGCCCGCAGGTCAGAAAGGCTTCCCGCACCCCACCGGAGTAGAGCTGGGGGCAGAACCTACGTCCCCAGCCTTCGGCACACACTGATGCTCAGAGATGCTCCAAACAAGCACCGCCCGTTTCCTTCCTCCCTGGCAGAAAGTTTCCCCAAAATCTTTTTTCTGTCCTTGCTCAGTGAGACTAAAGATGATGCAGTGAATGCACTCCAGATGCAGACAACACCCACTGGGGCTTTGGATACAAAAGCATGAGCTCCTTCTCCTGTCACGGGCCTGGGGACAAGCAGGGGCTGGGGAGATAGGTTTGGTGTGTGAGAACAACTCTGCACCATTCTTCAGAAAGGGAAGCCTGTGAGTAAACACAGCAATTCACTCCTCAGCCTCCTGGCACTGAAATACATATATGTAGTGCACAGGCACTGGTTCACAGAGCTTGGCTTTATTAAGATCGACCTCAAAATCTGGAAACAGGTCACCAAAAAACCAGCCCGGGCACTGAAATATGGCATTTCTTCCCCCAGATGCAGTACAAAAGCCAAGCAGGGCAAGCACACAAGTGCAGCACACTTCCTGGGTGCAAGGCTAACCAAAAGTAATCACCGACTTCTCTGTCACCATAAGGAGGACTGGAAACGGAGAAAGACATCACAAGCAATAGGCAGGGTTAAATCAGAAGGGATAGCACCAGAAGAAAGCATCCAAGAGGAGTGCTTGGGAAATTTCTGGATGGTTTACCGTAGGATTAGGAGATCAAAACTGCTGCAAACTTGGACTGCATGGGACAGATCTGATCGCTCCCCTCCAGCACTACTCAGTGCTGCTGTTTCTGAGGACGTTGCCTCAGACGGAAAGACTCCTTCATGGGGGAGAATCTACCCATAAAAACACATCTCCTTGTACAACTTGTAAACATATACCCTTTTTTTTTAAAGGAGACACCGTTCCAATTGCCACCTCTGTGTGCATCTGTACACATTTTCTGCCAAGGCAACATGAATGTACTGCAAACAAGCGGCACTCTCTAGATGCAGTTATAAACCATGCAGACCCACGCACCCGGGGAGCGTGGGTGACACTGAATACGTGTTTGAGCACTGAAAGCCCCTTCCAAAGGTTATTCCTTCAGAATATTGTAGTGGATAGCGGTAGTGATTCAGGGAGATGCTAACACTGCTTAGCATCTGGCTCCATTTCAGCTGTATTTTTGTTAATGTTTTATCTGTGTAAAACAAAATAAAAACCAAACAAACAAAGAAAACACAAACAACCAAGACAACTATGAAGTTTGTACCTATTTTTCATCTGTGCTTGAAGAACCTGTCAGCCACAGGCATGAATCACATAAAAGCAAAACTAATACTACCATAGTTTTCCCATCCCCAGAAGAGGAAAAACACAAGTATATAGATTCAATCACACCAAGATGTGAACACGGTGGGAATATTTCACCTCTCTCAGTGAGACACCTAACTCAGCCACCTTCAGCTTTGTTGTATCTGGGCTGTACACAGTATTCCTCACAGCTTTTGCTTGAAAATATCACTCTAGCCACATCCTGGCTCCCCGGCCCCTTCCTTACCCAAGCTGGAGTTTGTGTTTGCAGTAAATGCCTAGGTGCCAGTTTTGAACAGCACTTATCAGAGATCACCTTGAAGAAGTCTAGGGGACTGCTCAGACAATCACGGCATCTCAGTTGCCCTGCTCCGAGAAGAGAGCCTGGGAAACCTCGGTGCTGTGCTGCTCGGAGCTGGGAGCAGCCCCCAGTCCTGCCACAGCAGCGTGAATCTGCCCCCCTGGCTTCCAGACAAACGCCTGCTAAACAGCACCAGACTCCGCTGCTTGAGTCACCCACAAACACCGCGGTGCCTCAAGTGTCTTTCCGGCAGTAAAGGCAGCGTCAGTAAAGGTTTTGGCTTTCCTAAGAGAGCCGCCGGTTTATATAAACAGCTTGCCAAGTGTCAGGAAGGAAAAAAAGAAAACACCAAACCAAACCAGGAGAGGCAATACCTGTTGTAACTCCATCTACTGTAAGACATGGTCCTGTTGCTGCCGACACCATCCATCTCCGGCTCGGCTACGGCGCTTCCAGCATCGTTCGCCGCCCGCAGTCACCGGCTGCAGGGCTTGGAACCCGCACACGGGGCCGGACGCCTCCGGCCTTGCACAGCGGGGCCAAAATTGCCCGCCGAGCAGCAGCTTCGCATCGAGCCGCGGCTGCACGGAGCGAACCACTGCCCGCGCCGGGGAGGGACGGACGGACGGAGGCGGGGGGAGGCCGGCGGGGCCCCTGCCCCGGCGACCAGCGGCAGGATGCTCCCAGCCGCCCGGGCAGACACAAAGGCGCTCAGGTAAGAATCTGGAGCAAGGGTGCTAAGCTGCTTAAGAGAGATTTGGCGGAGCCGCGCTCGGCAGCCGGGGCTGGTTCGCCTCCTGCTCCAGCACGCGCGCGCTTCATGCCCTTATTTATTTATTTCTGGCGGTTGCCACAGATACGGGCCCATCGCTCTGACATCAGCCGCTCCCACCTCGCCGCCGGTCCCTGGGTCTCGCCAACGCGATCTTCCCGGCGGACAGCGAGCTCGTCCCCTGCGCGCAGGGGCGGCCGCGGCCATCCGCGGGTCACCCCCCCTCGGCCCGCGGCAGCCCCCGCACCCAGCGGGTCTCTCTGCAGGCTGCTCGCTCGCGCTACGACAAAAACGCTTTGCACACCCCAGCGCAGGCACTGGGCTTGCACGGCACACGGCCCCCGTTTGCCCCAGAGCCGGGGTGTCAGCGTTCATCCGGCCTTGATGGGACTCTTTCCAAGCATGGGGCTCGTGCGTAGGACCGAGAGCCAAGCCCCGCACGCTTCAGGGCTCCCACCCACATTTGGCTGGCGGGGACCGGCCGTGCCCCGTGTCTTGGCCCGTGCCAAGAAGCTGCAGGTCTCTGGCAGAGGCACTTCCCTCCCCCAGCAGCTGCAGGGGGCACAAGGGCTGCTCTGCTCGCACCTGCCCCGGCCACGCCGGCACACGGGGGGGAATCGGACTGCGCTGCTTCAGAGTGTTTTCTGATCACTTCCAACAACCTCCCTGGGAGAGGACAGAGGAGTTCACACTGAACCACTTTAAGAAAACCAAAAATTTTCCTTCATATCCACCTATGGATTTCCTTACAGATGCACAGCATCTCGACCTTTTCAAGCCACTTTAGTGAAGAGTTCTGCCTTCAGATCACACAGGGGTTTCTTACCTCTGCTCTTAAAATGTTTGCTTGCCACCCATTTCCCAGTGCCACACATTTGTGAAGCCTGGTTGCCAAGATGCACAGCTGGGCCATGACCGGCACACACCAACAGCTGGATGGTGACCTGGACAGGGCACCCATTATAGCTCCTACTGAAGGGTTTGGTTTGGGCAGCAGATATCAAAAGCAAGTCATCCTGATGATGCTTGCTGGATGCTCCCAGCATGAGGATGTCATCCACAGGCTCAGGTGGAGGCAGACAGAAGTTTGGCTCTCCAGAAGCTGTTTCAGAGCAGCTCAGATCCCACTGTGCACAGCTGTCCTCAGGGCATCGTGTCCCACTCACAGTCCCAAGGCACCATACTCTGCCCTACACTTCACTCTGATGTAAGGTGTTACAGCTTCCCCATAACCCTCGGGTGCAGGGGGCTGCTGAAAAGACCTGACCATACATCGACCAAGAGTGGTGCTACAAGAAGCAGTGCCAGGTCAGCACAACCAGCCCCCTGTGTGGCCCCAGATGTCTATGTACTCGCATCAGGGATGGGGGTACCACATTTAAATCATTCCCAGATAGCTTCAGCTCTTTGGCTGTCTGGAAAGCAGAGAGTTAAGTCACAGCCCATCCCCACCTACTTGCATCTGCTCACTCAGGCCAACATTTTCCACAATGGAGGAGCTGAAAATCACCCCAAGGAGTCCCTGCCTCCCAGGGAATCATCCTTCAGAAGCAAATGTTTCAAGGCACACCCCCAAAAGCAAAGAGCACAGGTCAGGTGCTGGAGCATGGGCTCTCCTCTCTGTATGCCTCACCCAAAGTGTAGCTCACTGGGACCTCAGGCTCCTAGCTCATTGTGGACCAGAGCATTGAGCAGGAGAAGGTTAATCAGGGCAGCTTATGCTGTGACAGGGAGAAATGCAACTGTACACCCAGAGCTGTCTCGTCCCAGAAGCCTCATTTCCTTATGCTGAAATTAAAAATATCTTAGCATGCAGAAGATTGTGTTGACCCTGCTGAACATCACGGCAAGTACAGCCTCTCCACATGACTGCCACACCAAAACCAAAGAGACACATCCAAGCTCCAAACACAGAGTATCACTGGCAAACCAGGGCTACGAGAACTTGCCTGCGCCAGCTTCAGGAGGCCTCGGACAAGAGTGCAACTTCTCCAGACTCATGCTGGAGCTCAGTCAGCTCCAGAAATGTTTTTCCTGCCATTAATTGTGGTCTGTTAGCAGTGCCAGAATGCACGGCGTCATGTCTTTGTCCAGGAGCATACCTACACACACCATAAAAGAGGGGGTCCCTCTGGCCGCTGCAGACACGGGGGCACCTCAGAGCCAGCATGTGTCAGCTGGGGGAGCAGGGGAGACAGGCTTCTGGATTACAAGGTGTTAATGCTGGAGCGGTAATAAAAGTTCAGTTCCTTGTTACAGGTGCTGGGGAGCTGCACCACAGAGCGACCACCCCAGTGCCAGCTGGCGGGGGGAGTAGTTTGGAACTGAGGACCAAAAAAGCACCTTCCTTTTCTCGGGTGTTTAGTGTACAGCAAAGGACCTTACTACTCAAATTAACATGGTCTGGAACATTGACTGGAGCTGTTGAAATACTACAGAAATTAAACTGGCAGCAGTGCTGAAGCAGACAGGCTGTTTCTGCATCTTCATGCCAGCACATACCGTGCTGCAAACAAGTGACAAATACCTGCTGAGTCACTGGATGGTGCCTAACAGGTTTAACAGTGGAAAGTCAAAAACACAGCATAGAACATCTCCAGGTAATCTGGAATACTATGAGGCTTAAGTGTACATTTTGGGCTTTCCCAGACAGTAGTTTTTCCAGAAAAACATTGTGTTCATGACCAACCATCTGTCCCATCACCTGGCATCTGTGGCCACACAATCTGCCCCCTCATTACAGTCCAGCCCAAGTCTGGAGTTGAGCCCTGGAGAGGGAAAGACAGGTCTCTGTATCTGTCCAGCCAGAAAGGCCAGAGCAGACTATGGCATTTGCTTTCCTGCTCCAGAAACCCACCACCAGCATTGGGTGCACTCAGTGAATGAGTGACCAGAAGCTGCCTTCATATCAGAGGCTTGAGGGCAAACTGCCAGTGCTGCTCAGCTCCTTTCCTAGACACCACCACGAGAAGCTCCTCAATGAGATTACGAGCCCTTCAGCAGTGCTAATTAATGCTTACACAAGTGAGGATTTCTCCAAGCCCTCTGGGCTGCTGCCTGGAGGGGACGATGTTCCTTGCCCTACAGGTCACGCCCCATGACAGGGACCTGCACCAGGGCGGTGGGGCACTAACTGCCCCTTCCCTGTGGTTTTGACAAAACAATTCACAAAACAATTCATCACCTCCTCCTCCTCCTCCTCCTGAGGGGCTGCCTGTGGCCAGATATCTTCAAGTGACAAGATGATGAGAGGAGTGAGGACAGAGGACTTCAAGCCACAGGCAGAGGAGACTCAGCCTCCTAAGTACCTTCATAAGCAGGGGCTTCTTCAGAAAGTCACCGCAGTGTGGTCTGGAACACCTGCTGCCTCCTGCACGCTGCTGGGGACAGCACCCGCACCACGGCTGAGACACCAGCGGGAGACCATTGCAACCCAGCGCATGTGTCACGAGAGGCACTCGGGACTACTTGAACAAAGCATGTATTGCTCTTCAATAACCAGACAGATTTTAGGACAGCAGCAGGAAAACCTCAAGAAAAAACAGAAACCCTTTAACACCTGGGCAGAGCTCTCTGCATCCCCCTGCAGAATAGAGACGTGGGCCTTGCTTAGAAAGAGTCGAGTTTTTACCTAAGTCCAAACACAACAACCCACTGGGGTTTAAGCACACCCCTCAGTGAGGTCCACACAGCAAGTCAGCAGAGCCTCAGAGCTACTCACGCCCTACCAGGACAGGTTTAGGAGTTAAGAGCCTCAGCCATTTGCTGGCACCAACTGGTGCTCCTGCAGCTAAAGGCATTTGGCCGGTGGCAACGGGGCTGTGCGCGGGAACAGCGTCGCAGAGCCTGCCTCCCGACCCGGGCCCTAAGCATGGGACACCTCTGGAAAACAAAACACTACTACATCAAAAAAAGAGAAAGAAAAACCAAAACCAGGCTGCAAGATACACGATGTTCTACCACAGCTGAAAAAAACCCAGCATAAAAGCACCTGGAGGTTCTGTGCTGGTGGAGAGTGGAGAGTGGTTGGCCCTAATGAAGAAAAATCTGCACCAGGGACTAATAAGCCAGTGCCTTGAATAACATGTTTTACATGGGAGAAGCAGAGAAGGAGGAATGCTGCTGTTTGTTTTTCCACATGCCCTCACATTACCCTGTCAAAATAAAGCTCATGAAAGTTGGGCTCAACAATTCTGTCTGAAAAGAGGGTATTTACATCCTTGAGAGCATCTGGCACATTTCTGTATTTTACTCTGCTCCTGGTATAATAAACACCTTTGTCCCTCCATCTCAAAGCACCCTACACGGAAGCCAGCACCACTACTGACATCCTACAGAAAGGAAACTGAAGCAGCACAGCTTTCCCAACAGCAACCAAGGAGCCACAGCAGACACCCACACTACCCAGTCTCCCGAGTCCTGCTCCAGCACCCTCCCAAGGTCCCCCCGGGCACAGGACCACACTGCCCCTCTGCTAATCTCTTGCCTGGAAGTGTTTAGAAAACCTTCATCCTTCCGTGTTTCAAAGTTCCTCTCTTGACAGATGCAAAGCGCTGGCTCTACACTCACGAGAGCTCACCTTCTTCCTTCTGAGGGCTGACCCCCCCCGCATTTGCTATACACACTCCAGGTACGCTATATTTACTTCACAGAAAACAGCATTGGGCACAGTAGCACGGGTGCTGGTCTGTGGCTTTTGCAGGTTCGTCCACTGGTACCGTCCCAGCTGCAAAGACAAGCTCTTAGCAGCTCATCAGCTCTTCTCAACCTCTGCTCATTGCTGTAACACTTAGCAATTCCCCACGTGGACAGAAGTAGCATTTCAAGCTCAGGATTGTGCTGATGGATGGTTTTAGTCACCTTTGGTGAAGCTAAAAAAAGAGTAAAAAATTAAATAGGAAAATTGCTTTGACCATCCAGAATACCCTGGAGGTACAGAAGGCACAAAGCCACCCTGGACACTGACGTCCCCATTTTGAGGCTTCCTGGTGTTCACCTCGTGCTGCAGCAGCTCCCACCAGCTCTGAAGTGCCCCAGGACCCAGCTCACAGCTCTGCTCTGTGGGGGAGAGCACAGAGAATTCGACCCAGCGCCCCGACCCCGTCCGCGCTCGCTGCAAACAGGCTTTGTGTCTCACAAGGTTTTGTTCCTATTACTTAAGAGGCCCTAACAGTGCCTGGTTGTGCCTGGCGGGGGGGTTGCAAAGGCAGCGCTCTGCTCCTGTGGATCTTACTGTTCACTTGGATCAGTTAACAACAGAGAGAGAAAAGCTAAGAAAAATGAGAGAGCAAAAAATGGTGTAAGAGAGGGCCCAGGAGAGATGGAGTGGAGAGGCACGTAACTGCAGCAGGCAGCTCTGCAGGGAGAAGCTGGATGGGTGACCCCAGAGTGCTGCTCAAGTCCAGCGGCCGTATCAGATGCTTCAGCTCCACAGACAGGCTGTGAAGAGATCATCCCAGAGTTTTAGATAACTGTGTGCATTCTTTCAGTCTTCTTTGTTCTGTCTAACACACCAAACCAACTGACAAAAACTAAGAACTAAACTAGAATAAAGAGTTAGCTCGATTCCAGTCCCCATCTGCTGGAGGATTTTTATACCGCATTCATGCCTCTGGACTAGCATTCTATCTGCCACACATTCTCCTAGCTTTACCAACAGAAATTTAGGTTCAGGAAAACCAGTAGCATCAGTCAGCTGGCTATCGCATGAGGATCTGAATGATTGTTCAAGAGAAAAATAAACAGAAGTCTCACTTCCTTATAATTACCAAAAAAACCCAATTGAGAAGTTAAGATTATTAAAGGCATAGGTCATAAAGACAACTGGAGTAGAGAGAAAACATCAATGTGCAACTCACACAGGAGGAACGCACAAGACACAAAAATTAGTACCAAAACCATTCCGAATTCACAAGGTATTCTCCCTCCCATTTCCCAGCAATGCAACTGGATAAATGGGTATTTTAAAAGCGGGATTAGGGAGGAATAAAGAGTTACAGCGAGTGGGCAATGTCTTCTAAAACCTTGAGAGGGTAGCCCTTGGAATGACTGAAGCCAGCCTTTGGAATGAGAGGGATGCCTGTGTAAGTAGCAGAGGTAGCAGGTCACGCTGGCAGTGCTGCACACTTGCATTAGGGCACACACTCTAAATCAGCTCGAGACATGATGGCTTAGTCCATGAGGAAAGAGGCAGGACAGAAGGGCTTTCACCGGGAGACAAGAAGCCAGTGCTTCAGGAATACACTGTTCCTCTGAGGGACAATGCAGGATGGTGCAGTTTACAGTTTGCAGAAGAAATATTAAGAGCACATAGGAACTTGCACTGCTTAGAAGTCACAGCAGGTGAGGCCCGAAAGCTGCAGCAGAAAGGAGGGAAACGTTAGAACTTTGTTTCACTTTCAAAGGTCAGCATCACATTCAAGAGATTTCCCTGCTCCTCAGGGAAATGCCAGGACTGGTGCCCAGACAAGAGGGACTACATTTTTCTCATGCTAACAGTAATCCTCATTTAGATGTATTATTTAGCTGAGCATGAAGTGTTTACACATAACTTTCTGACTGCAAATTGTCCTTTATTAATGATATACAAAGATGACTTGTTTTTCCTCCCATCTTTGTACTATATTGTCATTATCATGCATTTAATATTTTATATTGCAGGCATCCTTCCTGCTTTTCACACAAATTTCTTTGGAACCACTATTTATAAATCATTGTTTTTTCCCCAGCTACTGACCATCCGGATTTTAGAGTTCATAGAACAAAATACTCTGAAATAGCACTGACACATGGCCTCGTTTAATTATAGACCAATGGCTTTGTTATGGTTCTTGTGGTTCATTCCTACCCTGCTTGCAAAAATAAGAACTTTAACTCTGTACAAGGGTCTCAGCAAGAGCAGCGCTCAAAGCCCTCCCTGCAGCTGCCTACCCAGAGTGACACCGCGTGGCTGTCGAGAAAATAGTTGCCCGTGCATTTCACATTTGACAGCCAAACTTCCTGCAGAGCAGCTCCAGGGCAACAGCAATCTGGTGGCAGGACCCCTCTCTCCCCCAGAACCATGGGGAAGACTTTTGGGCACTCCACTCAGCTTTGGCTGAGCTTTCCACAGCCTGCAGTCCGCAGTTTTCTTCAGCATTTCCCTCCTTTACGCTTCGCTTCACTCCACATCACTCTTACCACCGTTTCTTTTTACCCCACCTTTCATCCCTTGCTTAGAGGTGGATTCCCTATGCAAGTCCTCTGCTCTATAAACAAATCATCACAACAGAAAGACAACCCTCCTTCTGCTCCTAGCAGATCCTTCTTTAAGAGTGCTTGTCTTCCCTATCCAGATCACAGCTTTCTAGAGCGAGGACAAACCTGTGTTACATTTACACAGTGGACAGGAGACTGTGGTCCAGGAGAGGTCTCAAAACACTTTACAGAATACTTTCTAAAGCATGTAAGCCATTCATATCACTGCAGTTAAGTTCCTTTTTACACTTGTCATGAGAAATGGGAGATGCACTGAGAGGAGTATTTGTACCGTACCATCGCTCTCCAGCAGCCCAGCTCAAGTGAAATTGAAGCTTTCTTTAATTTCTTAAATTAAAGCTGTCTCTGGTATGCATTAATTCATGCCTAGGACTAAGAGACAAGGAACTGAAATGTTTGCCTCTGCTTGCATTTTGGGTGCTCATACTTTGCTACTCAGGCTACAACATAGGAAAGTACTGAGGCTTTTTTCTTCCTTCTTCCCTTACTTACCACTCCTTGGTGATTGTTCCTATTTCCTGCTGTTTGTCATAGAGCCTGAACAAAACCCTAGAAGGATCAAGAAAATGGCCTAGACAGCCACAGTTTTAGGAACAAAACCTTGTTCCTTTCAACCATATGTTCCCGTGGTCAGAGAGCTCCACGAGAATATCTGAACACAGAGTGTTCAGAAGTTTCCTGGCTTTACAACACGTGCCACACAACAGCAGGATTAAGACCTTGAACATACTACTTACACCACCTAAAACCTGCTTCAGGTCTCCAGTTTCAAGTTAGCTTTCCACCAGAACCAGATGAGAGCGGCAGAAAAGCCGTATTTACGAAGCGGTAAGCACTGCAGTTACCATTTGGGATGCTCTGAGCAAGAGCCCATCTTAACAACATGAAGCCTTCAGGGTCTGGCAGATGCTGCTGCCCTGCAGCGGGTCAGCTCAATAACACAGGCAACAGCGCCGTGCCCCCGCCTTCCCAGCCGGAGTGTTTCTTTTCTCATGGTTTTGGTACACACGGGTAATCAACTTCCGACGTCTATGCCCAAGTCAAGTGAGTAAGTGCGTTCCCTGTTGAGCAGATCGCTGAGCTTTTCCAGGCAGCGAGCTTCTAAATAAGTGCAGATAACTTCTGGCAGCGCTGGGCTTGCGGTGACTGACTCTGGAACAAGCTCATTCAAGCTGTGGAAGGAGATTACGTGGCGAGGCCAGTCAGTGCCACGCCACGGGTGAAACCGTCACATCGACTGACGTCAGAAGAGCGTTAGCTAATATTGTTGTTTGGATCTAGACTTGAGCTTTATCAACGATGACTAACCACAAGGCCGTGCGGAGTCAGAGTTTTCCTTGGCACTGGCAGATGTGAAGTCCTTCCAAATATATTTTGCTTTAGTATCCCTTTGACAACAGCTCGTGTCTGCTCACTCCCACACTGGGCTAGCCCGGCTCGCTTCAGGAACTTACCTGGTGGCCTCTTGCCTGCGGTCTGAGCACTGAGCACTTTACAGGGCCCACAGTGAGGTGATGGAGGAGCCTTCCTCCTTCTGCAGGAAGACACTGCCAGGGTGCACCACAGAGTGCGCCCTGCACGCTCTGCAAGACACGGCAAACCTGTATTATTAGAAAAATGAAAGAAAAACTACTCTGACAGGAAGATCATCCATCTCATGTGCCTCCACAGCTCTGCAGTTTTACTACATGAGGTTAGTTTTAGCCTTTTAGAGGCTGACCTTCTGCAGACATGCAGTTCAGGCAGATGCCCAATACGACACAACAAGCTGGAAAGAGACCAAGCAACTAGTCCTACTTTTACTTATCTGTTCTGCACAATCAAGACCAATTTGTAATTATCATCAGTAACAGTGGCTCTACTGCTCCTGAACAGGCCATGTCACAAAAAGAGATGATTTTAGAGGAGGCAATGTAATACTTTTGGAAATTCTCCTCTTCACCTGTTAGTTAGCACGTGAGTTCTGATGCAGAGGAGTTTCTAGGTCAAAGAAAGCAAATAGAGTGGCCAGAGCAGGTGTAAGGAACTAGTGTACTTACATGCAAGTAATTCTTCCCCGATTCTGGACCACCCATAAAACTGCATGAAAAGGCAACTCAAAACCAGTTGTGGCCTTGAGCTGAAGTAACCACAAACACAAGTGACAAATCTTTTAAGCATTTCTTCTGCCAGGTAATGTCATAAGAAACTCCCTCAGTTTGTCAGCTAAACTGCCAGCCTACTGCAAGGTGGCGATGCTGCAGATTCACAAATAATCCACGGTGGACAGATCGGGGCTCCGGTCCCTACTGCACTTTGCAATACTCCACACTAGGGACAGATGCACCAGTTTTCACCATTACCTTCAAGTGCAACAACTGGAAAAGCCTACTGCTGAAATACCTTAAGCTGTTTCAAATTCACAGCCACCTAGATCACCATTACTGGCCAAAACCCAGTATTGCTTCTCTAAATACTTAGTTCAAGACTAAAGAGTAGGATTCAAGTGCCATATATAAAGCAGGCTCTGGAAGAGACCATTAACATTACGTGAAGACTCCCCTGCACATTCTCTACAGTAGAAGCCTTAAAAGCACATGCACAGGAATATACAGTCTTAAAGTCAGAGCGATGTCCACAGCAGCAGCTGGTGGCCCCACTTGTGTTTAACTTGTTTATAAAGTTTACCATGTTTACAGCGTGGCTTAGCAGACAGGAGTAGGTTGCTCAGCATCAACCACCTCAAAGCTATTCTGCTTTCCACATGAGGAAAAGCAAGGGTGTGGTGTTCTCCACCTTCTCTATGAATTACAGTCACATATTAAAAAACCAATCTATTTTAAACCAATCTACCATGAGTGAAAGGTTAAAAAAAAGAAACTTAAAGATCTTTGCCCCTCACAAACTCAGTCTTAACACACATGCTGTAATGTGTTGTCTCATTCTAATGCCACACATTTAGTGACTGAACTCCAGAGAGCTTTACATAGTTAAGGAAACATGTGGTGTTTGCCACAGGCTGTAATTTCTTACATTTGACTTGAAAAATGTAATCCCTCTCCCAAATGTACTTCCCCTGCGACTTCTTGTTCGAATCTTCTACACATTATTCATAAGTAGCCTTTCACCAACCAACAGCTTCATTTAAGGGGGCTGGAAGCTATCCACTCTCTCAGAACAGTATTGCACAACCTAATCTAAATTAGATTAAAAAGCTTGAATTTCTCTGCTCCGCATGGCACCAGTGCTGCTTCGAGGTCTAATGCTTTGCTGCTGTACAGGTAACTGACACTTGTTTAAGCTCTGCTCTCTCAGCAGACATTCAGGGCAGTGAGCACAGCCTGCAAACACAAGAACTGCTGACTGGACCACTGACTACATACTTCAAGTCAAAGCAAAAATCAGCTTTTGTCATCTATCATTATTTAAATGGCTTTTTATTAATTCCAAGCTTGAAGAAAGATCATGCAGATGTGCACGTCTCTCTCTTAACCAGGTCTCATCAATCCCTTCTTCCCCCCACCCCCCAAAAAATCCAGGTTTTAGAAGAGAGTCGGAAAGAGGCAATGTGCTTACCCCTGATAATGGTTAGATCATCTTTAATTCTAGCACCTGAAATTATACAAGGGTTTGCTTAATAATCAAGTTTCAAAGAACTGTTGGACACATTCAGTAAGGTGACAACTGTGCAATACCACTCAGTATTTCAATATCAGGGACCATACTCTTGAATTGTTTAAACACAATCCACAGAACTCAAACAACCATCCACAGTTTAACTAAACAATCAGTTAAAAGTCTTACAGTTTAATAATTCACATAACGGTCAGTCTTTAGTAAGGGATACTGAAATTCATTAAAACACAACACTAGATTTTACTCTCTGGGTGTGTTGGGCAGGCACGTAATTGGCCATTCTTGGGTATAACCGAAGAGTAAGGAGAAGTTTACCACAGTTTGGCAAATCCCACATTTTGTCAGTTAAAAGTGAACTGTGAGAATTAAATACTCATCTTTACATATACACAAGTTATGCTGTGAAAGCATATTTGCTTACAAACATATAAAAATACTTGTTAACTAGTTTGATAAGAAAATAATGTATAAAAGTATATAGCAAAAACATTTAATCATCTCTGACAATGGAAAGATCAAATTCATTTTTATATCACATGAAACAAAACCAGCTACAATTTTAGTTTTCCTTAATCCCTTACCCAGAAATACAAAGGAAGACACAATTTGTTTCCAAACAAATGGTGTGAAATTTCTTAATAAGCTGAAATGCCTCAATCCAGAACGAGCTCAGGTATTTGGCCATATCCTAATAGTAGTAGTAATCGTCCTGTAGCTGTTCTGGATTCAGAAAATAAATACAGTAGACTGTTTTGGCCACTGAAATAGAACTGCAGCATAAATGAGAGATGAAAATTTTTGCTGACAATGAAATTCAGTGTAGGTTTCTTAAGGCTATCTGAATACTCAAGTCTAATTTAACTGAGGGCAAAAAGAAGCCAATCCACCCCTCTTTTTAGAAGTATTCTCTATACTTCAGTATAGGTCTTTGTAATAGCTAACGAAACATCGCAAGTAAAAATAAATTAATTCACAAGAGACAACTTATGAGTGACTTCCACACCTTGTCCTACACCGTTTTGTTTCATCTCCTTTGCGAATAAAACTCCACAAGGTGCAAGCTCTTAAGGGAGAGGAGGAAGGAGCTGTGGTATTAAAGAAGCAGCCTTAGTGTTTTGTTTTGAAGTCTGCCCCGGGATGAGTGAGTCTTCTTCAAGAGCTACTCTGCCAGCTTCTTAGACTAAGGCTATTCTGGTGACCACTTTTAGGACATGCACATATAAGGCTAGACCAATACCAGAAGTGATGTAAAATGATGGAAAGAAAGAAAAAAAAAAAAAAAAAAAAAAGATAATCTGGCAGTTGATAGCTTGGTTCTTGTTGTTCTCAGAAAATGACACAATGGCAGCCTTTCTTGTCTTTTTCTTTCCGTGTTGGCTCTGGGGAAGGAGGGCACTCTTGTTCTTGAAATTTCCTGGAAGCAGATATTTCAAATTAATTTAATAGAATCATTTGCAACTAATTAAAGATAAATACTGCATTTCAAAGTTACTGGTTTAACACTATTATAGAGGATGGACTTACTTTTTACACTCCAATTAAATGAGTTAAAGGGTTTTGGGGGTTTGCCTTTTTTTTTTAAACACCCTTTATTTTACAGCCAGCCAGTTTCAGATTTAGTTTATCGGGCTGACGGATGGGCGATCAATAACATCTGAGAGATGGAGTGAAGAAGTTATCTTTCAGACACATACTACGTTCATGCAGACATCTTCTCTAGTAACACAGGACTGTTTTATAATGGAGAGCACCGGCCAAAGCCTGTGGGCAACAGCAGGGCAGAACTTTCTCAGCCATTTCCCACCACATTTTAATGCATTTGCTGCAGCTCTCCATTAATACAGGGGCATTAATTATCTGCTGTCAAGTTATCATACCTTATAACTCTGACAAGTTCATGAAAAGCTTGGTCTACATTCAATCTGATTTTTGCTGAGGCTTCCATGTATGTTACTTTAAGTTGTCGTGCTAGCTGCTGACCTTCCTCTTGTGTCACCTGTAACAGACATCAGTCAGTAAGTTCAAGGCTCCTGCAGGCACGTTCCTACCAGCAGGCACTGCATATACATGTTGAGGATCCACTTCCTTTGAAACAACAATGCTTATTTGGCCACAGAATCCTTTCTACACAGTCCACATAATACAACTAGGAAACAAAACCCAAATATTTCTACAACAGACAAGGACTGACCCTCCCAAGGCACTTCCCTCACTGCAGTGCCCTGGTCTTCTCTTCAATTCTGCGTAACAAGTTTCCCTTCACAGGCAGAAAAAAGTCCCTCACTCCTGCTCAAAGCAAATGCTTCAGCCAGCATCTGCTGGATTACTAAATGAACTGTGAATACTATTGCTAACTTCAACCTTCTCCCTGTACCAGATAAATCTAGAGAAAAAAAACCAAAAAACCAAAAAACAACCAAGAACTGATGTTTAGCTTCTGAATATAAAAGTAATTAAAAAAAAAATCCGGTTATGACTCAGCAAAATATTAATACAATCAGTTTAAAATGTACTTTAAATTACAGGAGATCTAAAAATCCATGAAGCCTTCAGATTATCCAGAGATATTAAAGAAACCTGGTCTACTTCGACTCCTTGGGACAACAGGAAAAAAAAGGGAGACGAAGAAAAAATAATGAGTGTCAAAATGATTTGGTATAAAATTTCAAGTGATGAAACAGAAGGCAGGAAGCTAATGAACCATTATAGGAAAGAGGAATAAGTCGGTCACAGGACAAAACCAAAGGAGATCACTGCATGTTTTTGGATGAAGTAGAAAGCAAAGAGGTCAGAAAACAGGAGGCCACCCTGAGCAGTGCCAGGCATGTGAGGCTTCAACGGGAAGGTCACCCACAGGGCCAGGGAGGAAAGGGCACCTCTCTGGGATAAAAGGAAGTACAACAGATCTTGCCAAAACAATGGGCAGTGAAGAAATGTTAAAGATTACACTCCTCTCACAGAAAAACATTACACCGGCACATAGAGGACTGATACAAGGAGGGGTTTTAATTTAGTTTTGAAAAGGCACTCAGATATGAACTTGGATTAAGCAGCTTTACAGAAATGGAGGTAGGTGGGAATAAAACAGCAGCATTGGCAGCTTTCACCACAGTGCAAGACACACACATGGTTTAAGAGCCTTCACACAAGGCAGCTCAGTGTGTTTGATTCCTGTCATTAGCACCCCCACGGGTATTGTATTTGTAGATTCACTGCTGAATTTAGGGCTGCTCCCACTAAACCCTCATGCAGCTCTACAAAGAGCCCCAAAGCCTCTTGTGCCATTAGCTGGAGTAACTCTGGATGCATCTGCTCATCTCCAACACTTATGGAAATGCTACATTAGTTTGTGTTACTGCCATCAGCTGAAGGCAAAAAAAATACCCTCAAAACCAACTGACACATATTCAGACCGACTTGCTGTCTTCAAATACTACATCAGATTGCTGATTGCTAGTTATTTACAAAGCTCAAAATCAGGCAAACAGACTTCTCTGTATATGGCCATAAAATCTACCACCTTATTAGTTACTGACACGCTTTCATACAAGTTCTCAATAGTTAAGAGAAAGGCCAAAGGAAAATGTTAATGCATTTGGGTAGGCTGACACCCAGGTTCCTGCACCCATCCACCCCTGGAATAAGCTACCTCAGACCAAGCTCTTTGTGAAGCACAGTCTGCAAACTCAACATCCAACTGCTTGTTTGGGAGCATCTAGGCTGATGCTGACTGAGGTCAAAGTAGAAGGCTGCCTGCCTGGGATCATCAGCTTTGCTCCTCATGTGTCTACACACAACCCGAAGTCACAGGGACCTCTCTTTAAAACCTTGCTTTAAAAGTATTTAGCAGCACAGATGAACTTAGCACTAGGTCATCGTATTAGTTCAGTCATGATGTAAAAGCAAGAGCGAGCATTTCATGAAACCCAAGCACTTTCTTGTTGCAACTTGGGATTTTCCTTGAAACCTTGCCATCTGGGGAATGATCAGACTTGACCCAGATTAAGCGAGCAGTTATCTCCAACTAAGCAAACACATCCTGCACGGACAAGTCTACTCCTCCGTCAGTAGCGGTTATTGCTAAAACATCTGGTGCTCTGCTAAACTGCCTTTTCATAGAAACATCCACTGCCCGAGCTGCACAGAATTAGCCCTTTAAGAGAAAGGCTGCTACACAGCAATTCCTGCAAGGAAAGAGCAGTGAGAGATGGTGCTTCAGTCCTGGTTTCACAGACACCAATCTGTGACTGACCGGGGAACTGGGAAATGCTGGTAGCTGTATTCCTTGTCATAGAAGGACATTCTAAAAGTTAATGCTTGCTCATTATCTAGCAACTCCTTCTTCTTTATCAGCCCAACCTGTGGGTATTGAGGACATTGCTGCCCATACCACAAAGGAGACAAAATTAATTACGAGGCAGCTGCTTAACTCCGTTAATCTGTACAGTTATTACCATAGCAGATCTCTACTTCAAACTTTCTCTTTCACCTCTCTTCTTCCCAAAACACCTGCGAGTTGACCTATAGTGTGTTACAGCCACCACTGCTGGGTATGACCCAAGCTTCATCAAGACTATACTGTCATCTGTGTCTTGCTGCACAGCCCAGCTCACCTATCTCCCAAGACACAACTGCCACCACATAAATAAATTCTAAAGCTGGAAAATGTACCTGTGTCATTAAACACATTAAGGGAGTAAGAAAACTTGTATAACTGCCAGATGAGTAAAAGGACCACAGTGTGATGCTCTCGCCTGGCTGACCAGTTTTTCAGTGTAACCAAAGCAGGGTCTAACACACCAGCAACCTGAAAATGCAGAAACGCTGAGCACTAGCACTTCTCACATTTTTGCCCACAAGTTAGAGCCTGGGGACACCCTGCACTTCCCCACTCACCCCAGCAACCCCACCCAAGGTGAGAGAATACTCTCATATTTGCCCCCCGAGCTCCCACTGCAGCTGTCTGCACAACAAGCCTGTAGCCAGAGCAGGATGACCTGAAGTTTTCCCGTATCTGGGGAGACAGGGTGGCAGGACTCGTTTTCAGTCAGATCAGCAAGCTGGCCCAGCTCACCCACTAGATGCCTGCATTGAGAGTTCACATGGTGGAGCAGAAACAACACCACCCCCCCCCCCAATGAAGTGGGGACTCTGGCTGCATTTAACATCCAGCTGATAAAATCTAACTGCTTGTGGCTGCCAAAAGGCGAGGTCTCACTTTCTTCCCCCAATCCCAACTCCTCCCTGCTCTGCACCACAGTCCCACCCCCTCCAGTGCTTTCAGCTCTAGCACTCAAATCGTTCTTCAAGCTGATTTAACTCACACAGGTCCCAGAAAGCCATTCCAGCTCATCTGGTTTTCTCCCTGTCTAGAGAGATGATTCAACTCACTAAGTGCTTCAAGTGAGAGCCAGGGCCAGCAAAGGAAAGAGCAGGAAGATGAAGTCAAGAGGGAGGGGACCTCTCCCTTCTGGGGACCATGACGTCAGCTCAGTATCCCCAGGCCATTCCTTCAGACTGACTTGAGGCCAACTGAAACACACCATGTGTCAGGGAAGGGGCAGGGAAGAGTTAAGAATGCATAAGCAGCTCTTTCAGCAAACCTAGAAGTGCTTTTTCAGCTACAGCTGTCTACGCCTCAACTTATGATGGATGTCACAAATCCACCGATTTGCATGTAAATTGTACGAGTGATAAAACCAAAAGTTATGCTCATCAGCATCAAATCAATTAAGGTAATTAATATAGCCATAAGAAGCAAAAGGAGCTTTTGGGGACACATGCTTTGTGTTCACATGTAAAGAGTAAAACTGTAGAGTAAAGCAATTTGAAAACAGCTGCTTTGAGTTTCAGTGTACCAGCCCCTCATCATCTAAAAAGCAGCTCGGCAGCAGGTACAGAGGGACTGGAGGGAGAAGAGGTGACAGCACCTCCTCCTTCCTTTCAGGGAGAATCAGATGCAGTGTAATAACATTTGAGGGGGGAAGAGAGAGAACAAAAGTTTGCGTTGCTAGACATGGCCCTGCAGGATTACCAACTGCATCTGCAGGTACCCTCTGAGAACTGGGGCTGACTGCCACGATGTGATTTCCCTCCCAAAGCAGCTGGATGTTTGTCCTTCAGCCACTGCAGCCTGCAGAACAGTTCCGTTTCACCTACATGGGTTCCATCCCAACACTGGTGCATTAGATGCAGTACATTATATTCCAGGACCTGCAAGGTTACATTTGGGAATTGTGGTGGGGGTGTGATGGTAACTGAAGAGTGGAAGAATTTCATTTCTGTCTCACAGACAGGCTGATAGTTCTGTGCATGCGTGAGCACGTGAAGTTACTTCTGATGAGTTCACGAGTTACTTCTCCAAAAATTTCCTTCGAGACAGTATCTTTCAACACGGGTTTTAATTTTGTCAGGACCTCTCTCCACAAGTTCTAGGGCAAGGAGGCTGTGACAATCAAGGGAGCATACTCAACAGGAACCTTTTTGTCCTGAAAGTTTTATGCAGTATTCACGAAAGACATTCAACAGCAACATACTAACCAACTAAACTCTTTAATGTTCCTTGCTTTAAGCCTATTTTTTTTTCTTGTTCCAGCCACTGTGTTTTGACAGAGAAAAGATTTTATTTAGCAAAGAACAAAACATAAGCATTTGTGGACAGAAATGAAGGCACGTCCTGGTACACAAATCTGAGAATATCTTACAGATTAAAGCTGTGATTTCCTTGTAAAACTCTTAATAATCACAGTAATTTTAGTAATATTTCATTTACTCTCAGATAAAATAATAAAAACTCAATCATGTTTGCTAGCAAGCTTTAAGATTCTGCTTCAGGACTGCCTCAGGAGAAAATACTAAACTTTGGAAATAAGTTGCTGAAGAAAAATACAAGCCTGATGCCTGATCCTTTCCTGCTGATGTAGTAAGATTATTTTCATTTCAGCTCATATCAGTTTGATTCATGAAAAAAGAACAGTAAATAGTTTAAAAAACATTCAAACTCCTTCTTTACATCATTCTGATCTAAAGCTTTTAAGCTCTCTTACAAGAGAGGCGAGGTTGAAATGTGTACACATACACAACAGAAACTGTGTTGCTTTACTTCCGACTTTCAATGCTTTAAGTCCATTTCACAGAGGATGAGTGGCCAAACAGAAACCACTGAATTTACACGTAACAGCAGCAAATGGTAACAGCAACAGCACTGAAGTCTCAGGATGGTCAGAGCTAGGGCTGGAATGCGCCCTGCTTGGCACAGCGCACTCTGGTGAGTAACAGAACCGAGGAATTAGACACGTTCATGCCTGAGTAATCAAGTCATGACAGAAAGCTCTCAACTCTGTACGTTAATAGACTTGGTCTTAACATAACCCCACTGAGTCAGGCAGAAGATGTGCTGTATGTGGAATGCCATCATGCTTCTAGGGGTCTTCAAGTACAGAAACTGACTGTAGTTACGTTTCTTGCATTGGAATTAGCTAGTATGATACAACTTTTTTTTTTTTTTCCCCCACTTGTTTCTTGTTCCCACTCTATATTGAGGATGTAAAAGGTAAAAGTTTCTAGAAGAAAGTGAGAAGTAATTATTAGCAAATTAATTACCTGTCTTTGGTGGTCCAGATCTGCTTTATTACCGACTAGAATCATAGGAAACTCATCACGATCTTTCACTCTAAGAATTTGTCGCTGAAACTTATAGATTTCTTCAAAACTGTAAAAGAAGAAAAAGCAGAGCATCAGTGTACTAATTCAGAGATTCTCTGGTTCTGCAGAAGTTCAGAAATGGATGAGTCACCTATTTGGACTTGCCCTGCCGTGCCACAAAAGTACAGACAGCTGCAGGCACTACAGAGTCCACTGTCACAGCATGACCAGTTAGAGAACCATTCAATACTCAAACCAAAAAAATCCTCAAGTTCTTAGTGTTCTATGCACCGGACTGAGGTGGGGCGGGGTAAGCAAAGGCTTACTGTGACCCCATCCAGAGGGACCGGGACACCAGCATGTTGCAGAGAATCAAACCACCACAGTCCATTCTATAACACTGACCTTGGAGTTCAGCGCTGGATAGAAGATTCAAACTACAGTCTAGAGACACTGGTGATGAATATTTCAGCTGGCAACCTCCACAGCTATTTCTAGGAATTTTGGGGGAAGCTATCAGAGCTGGAAATTTTTATTTCTTGAACAGAAAAATGAGAGCTAGATGATCAGACAGCTTTCCAGTTACCAGGTAAGTTATACGAGGTACTAATGCTGTTCAAGCAGTAAGGAACAGTCCAGCAGTGCTTAAGGGAAGGTGAGCACAGCAGAAAGCTCTCCAAGGACAACAGTATATTAAACATGTTAATTCTGACCTGAACAAGGACTTTTTTTTTTTTTTTTTCCTTCTCCTCCTCAAAATCACTGCTTTTAAATAAACACTGTTGAAGCTACACCAGTACATAAGGAGCTTCAGCACAGACACTTGCAGACACGTGTCCTTTGGAGCACAGACTTCCCAAGCACTGCATTTAATTCCAAGTGAACAGTCTGAAGCCATTTACACTTAGATTTGCAAACTAAAATGTAAAAGCCAGATGATAATTAGCACGTAAGCTTCACCGAAAAAAAAAAAAACCCAAAGTTACACAGACATGACAATGCTAATCCACCTCATCCATACAAAGCAATCAGAAGAAAGGTGAATGAGAAGGCAGGTACGTCACTGCACAAAACTGGACCTCCACTCAGGTATGCTGGTTTAATACTCTGCTCAGATGTCTGTAGCAACTAGAAGATTGCTGAAAGGTACCAACTAAGTCATCTAGATTTCTTCTTCCTTCAGAATGACTTTTCACCACACAAGCATTGACAGGCAAAGTAAGTGTTGAATCAAATGGGATATCAGAACAAAAATGAGAACTCTGCTCTTCAGAAGCCTTTGAAGGCTTTCAGAGAGGAAAGTGATATACTGGTATAATTTGTCAAGACCTGCTTAAAAGCAGGTCAGACCTTTACCCAGAAGGGCAAACAAAAACTAAGGATTTTTAGACAACCAAGGAGTTCACACGACAACTTAAAATCTACAGTCCTTTGTAGCAAAAAATATTTATGTTAACATGACTGCTCAGTACATCTTAAATCCACAGACCCAGATTTCTAACAGAAGAGTGCAAGAGTCTCTTCTGGATAGATGAATTTGTACATGTAGCAGCTTCCTTAAGCATAAGAGACAGATCCAAGGGAAACATGCTCACGTGCCACAGAATATTTATCTTAATTCTCAAAATAGATAGAGTTGTTAATAGGAATAGGAGCCTGAATTCAATCTGTAAGGGGAAAAAAGTCATGGGCAATGTTTTGGGGGTTTTTTTTGGTCATTTGTCATTGCTCTTCTGTTGCAGCTCAAAACAAGTGGAAGGACAGATCTCTGAGCACTTCTTTTATTACATATCTGATAAACTCAATGGAGGAAGATCGCAGCCCAAATATTAAGTGATTGTCTGTATATACATGGCAATTTCCTGCTCTTACAATGATCAGGAGCTACCTGACCAAGCTCTGTGGGCTTCTAAAAAAAAATTATGTTTCACCTCAACTCTGTGGTCAATCAGCTATGGTTCTAGTCAATTCCTGGGAGTAAGCAGAGTGAGCACTGCCTGCCAGAGCAGAGAGACATACCCTGAGCTGGATACCCCCACTCAGAAATGCAGAGCCAGCCTCTCGATGTGGACGAGCATAGAACAAAGGGGTATTCCTAAGAGCTGAGCAGACATCACCACATGTGGCCTTTAGTTTCAATTTCGGTCACTTTCAGGAAACCAGTATTTTGAACTGTACAGAACTGCTCAAGTAGAGCTGTCATTTTTTGTGTGTATGCTTCCAAGTCATCCACTGCAAGAGACAGATACTGCCAACCAGCAATCTGTTCAAAATGGGTTTTCATCAGTGCTGAAAGCATCACACCACAGAATCTACCAGTGAACACGCACTTAATGTGTCTGAGATCACATCAGTAAAGGATCGGGAGCAATTTAAGATTAATTCCAACTGGTTTGTTTTAGTAACTTGACATCATGCTTACCTTCCTCTATCAGTGACTGAGAAAACAAGCAGGAAACCCTCCCCTGTTCTCATGTACTGTTCACGCATGGCTCCAAATTCTTCTTGTCCTGCTGTATCCAGAACTGAACATAAGCAAAACATTGATTACTACAGTTTATGTTCTTAAGAGTATAGATTGAAAAAAAAAAAATCCTTCCTAATGGGATATTGTGAGATCCTCTCCTGTACACGGTAACCATGCAGAAATCTTTTCACAGATACTGTTGGATTTTTGCTAAGGTTCTGAACAATTTCTTGGACCGACCAATTAAAGACCTACCCAAATAAATGGAATAAGAAATTTGGTGGACTTTTACTAATTCACAACCAGCTGAAACAACTGGAAAAGGAGAGAGAGGCTTGGGAGAGTTGCTGGTTTGCCCTTAGATATCTGACAAGGCATAACTGGAACTTTTAAAACAAAGCATTTATATTGCACTTGGGAGAGGCAGCACACATGAGCCACACAATGTGTTTTTCATTCCACCATGTCACCTAGGTAACTGCCAGGAGCTATATAAATTCTCCTAGTTTTGTAGGCACTAAGGCTTTGGGAATGATCCTTCCAATTTACTTTAAAGAGAGATGCACCTACATAAGGCACAAGCATTTCAAATGCTGGGTATCTCATTAATAGGTAGGTAGCTTTTCTCACCCCGCCCCGTGCTGCACTGCTGTTTACCTGCAGCACATTTCCTGCATACAGAGGTGAACAGAGAAACCAACAGCTGCTAGCACCGTGCTCTGGCCAGGCTACTTACTGTCCAAGCGCGCAGCTCGTTCGTCTATCACACATTGCTTGGTGTAGGAGTCTTCGATCGTTGGATCATAATCCGTAACGAAATAGGACTGCAGGAAATAAAACAAGTTTGTGTGTTAGACAAGCGCATACAGGACACTCATTGAGTAGATGCTAGAATGGGAATAAACCAAAAAACCACCCCACAACTGAAATTATATTACTATCCTTCTCCAGACACAGTCCTGTCGGTGAGAATACAGTTACCTCTGTTCTTGGAGACAGTTTTATTAGCGCGATCGTATTTGTTCACATCCAGTTTCACTTTGGAGCTGCCCACAAGGGCTGGTTGCAGTACTGTCCTGACTGCACGTCCACGTTAGGTTTCTGGTTTAACAGCACAGCCAGGGGTTCCCCAGCAGAGCTCATCAACTGGGCTGTAGCTGCCTTACTGGGAGGAACACATCACCGGTCACTAACACACTTTACCAGCTGTGTATACTGTACATAACCTATGCTCTTATACCACAACCTCACCATCATGCCGGTTGGCTGCAAGAAGAGCAGGTACAGGCTGCTGTTGATCTATGCATTTAGACCTGGCACCAAACTGAAAAACTGCTGGCCCCTAGAGCAGACACACTGAATGGCTCTGCACATCTTCTTTGCATTTTAAGTAGACAGCAGTAAACTCTCCTCTCAGGATACACCTACGCAGCAGTCTCAGTCACTCTGTGCCAACGGCACCACTGCGTAACCAGCTACCCTCGGGTAGCAATAACATTAAAACCACCATGAACTTCCCCGAGAAGGATAAAATCCTAATAATCAGTCCCACCAGAGATACCTGTGACCCAGGAGATGCTATAATTCACCCCTCTCTCACAGTGCTTCATGGAAGTCAAGCTGCTCGTTTCTGGACGTTGTTTAGAACATTCACCCAGGGTAAGCAATCTCGCCCTCCCAAAACCCCCCCACACACAAAAATCCCAGCAAACCAACAGGCACAGGATCCTAAACTGCAGCAGAAGAGTGCCTAAATGCAAGCAGCAGACCATCTCACCATCGAAGAAGCCCCCAGAAGATGCTGTTCTGACTACAAGTTGCCCCTTTACCTTGCTTCTTTGAAAAAACTACAGCCTTTGAAACTGCTCGTCCACCCTTTTCCATGACTCAAAGTGCTATCCAGAAGCTTAAGAACACACGTCTTTAGGAAATAACTTATTAATAAACTACAAATTAGGTATCAAGTCTTCTGTGACCTTTAACAAACTTTGAAAGATAGAAGAGAAATTCACTTGTGTGAACATACAAATAATTTACAGAATCTGACTTTAGAAGGGACGATCACAAGGAAAGGAATTTAAATCCTATATTAAGTGGTGTCTATAAAAAAAGTGTCACCGTGTTTTGGTCACCTAATATCAGCTTATCTAGATATTCAGGGTTCTGATTTGGAAGAACACATTCTGAAGTTCCTCCCTGTCCCTCTCCATCTTCAACTTTCATTTATCTGTCTTGCAGAATTCAAAGTCACAGTCTGACCCTTTCCATCTATAAAGCAGTAAAACATGTCAAGTTTTAAGGAAAAGGGAATTTGGAATCTATTCATTTCACTCTCATGAATCTGTATTAGACAGCCACCTAAAGCAGCAAGTTCATATCCAACAAGGGCAGAATTTTTCACTGAGAGAAGTCAGAAAAAGAAAACCGTAATAGTCTCAGAGGGATTCTTCATATTTTCCTTATTATCTGTCCAAGGGCCAGGAACTGCGGCACATTCTGTAATCTCCAGGGTATTTCTGCGATTCCCTCCACCCTCTTTGGTTTGTTTTTGTTTGTTTTTAAAGAAAGGAAACTAAATCCAAACCAAGAGTGCCAGGCTAGGTACAGAGACATGGAACATAGTTACTCTCTCCAAAAAGGGAAGAGTAAGCTACCCTGATAGCCACATCTCACATTCAGAATAAGCAGATGCCAGAGTTCCCTTATTTAACAAGCCTCTTACCAGCAATTTCTTCCCTCCCATGGAGCTGCGCTGCCAAATCTGCTGTCACAGCCACTGCAGGAGAGGTTTAGCAAGCCAATTAGCATTGTGGTTTACCTCCAGGCACTGGACAAAACTAATGTGCCTGAAATAGCAGCTGGTTTTGAAGGAGTCTTCCCAAATTGCACGGGGACCATTTGCCACAACCACAGCTTGCAGGCCTTACTCAGGGCTGATTTGTAAAAATTAGAGGGTAGCAGATGCAGTGTTTATCAATCTGAGCAGAAATGGACCTTACTGCTGCTATGCAGACAGGAATTAAGCAGAGCATATCCTGAAACACCCCACCAGGCTGTACTTTATTTCTGAATGCTGTCCCGCAACACTGGAAAGGTGCCAGCACAGCCTGCAAGCCCCAGGCCATACACCAGAGTAGGCAGCTTTGTAGAGGTCGAGGAGTTTGTGGCAGAACTTCCTAAAAGACTATCAGGAGCGCCGTTCCAGAAGAGGCAAACCACTGCCAACATACTGGTTTTAAACTGGTGCTGAGTCCAGACAAACGAGAGGAGCAGGAGCACAGCAGGGTGTGCGAATACCCCAGCCTGCCCACGGCTGGCTCCTCTCTGGAAGCTGTTGGACATGCAAGTCCTGACACTTCAAAGCAGCTGCCTGCTAAACTACAAAACTACCAGAAATCTAGAGCAGGTGTCTCCAGTGCCAACTGGTACAAAGCGCACTGGCCTACTCTCAAAGGTGATCCCTTACAGGCCAGCTTGTCAGCTCTGCTTTTCTAGGAGCAGCTGAGTTTCTGTCACAGATCAGAGACACTAAGTCTCCTTCAGGTGGCTCCACTGCAGCTGGTCACTGCCTGCGGGAAATAATTAAAAGGAAATAAATTTCTTCTCTGAAGATAGTAACTTGAACATGCTCTTCTGTTACACCACTCCCTTAATCACTAGCGAAATCAAGGCTCTTCCCACCCACCTCCTAAAAGGGAAACAAGAAGCTGAGCCCAGTAGTCTCATCAACTGTTCAGTTTACCCAAAATATTATGCAACAAGTTTTCTAGGTTTCCTCTTTCTAAGGCTGATGCAATCAAGTCCAGAGATGGGAAAGCTTGCCAAGGACTGAAGCTCTTTTGCAGAGAAAAAAGAAATCAAACATCCCCTCATCACCTGCACCACATGCAACAGGGCAACCAGATCTTACATGGAAAGATGGAGAACCCCAGAGCAGTTGCATGGCTCTTATGCAGCCTTTCTTTGAAAGGTCATCACCAGTCTAGAAGGTAAAAAGCCCCGGATTACTTTATTTTGCATCAGCATTTAAGTTTCAAGAAGAGAGAAGTCAGAGGCTATCAACGGGGAGCTGCTGTAACCTGCAGGCCACAGACTGGTTGCATAGTGTGCTTCCTTTTATCTTTACACAGACCTTGAAGGACATGCAAGGAAAGGCAGCACAGTGAAGCACAGCACCATGGGCAAGTTAAAGGAGTGGCATATGCCAAAATATATATATTGATCCTTGCTGTGTCTATAATCTCCCTTTGTATTTACTAAATATGCACTCTGTTGCAAAGAGCCACTAGTTGCTTATTTAAATTTTTTCCACTTCTACATTTTTGTTTTCAACCCAGTGAAGGCAAAGAAATAGAAGGGTTTCCACTCTCCAGATGAAGTTACAGACCAGCTCTGGATTTAAATAGCATCTACAATTTCAGCATTGCAAATAGCCCAAAAATGCTTCCTAGCTACCAAGTTAGAACTTAAAACAAACATGTTGGTGAATGCTACACACCAAAGCTTCAGCTTTACACTTGAGTACATTCCCAAATAGCTGAAATACATGATCCCATGACATCTCCTAGGCTCTCGGTGCTACCTGACAGAGTATGTCTTTTGGCAGTTTCTCCTTTGGCTATTTCTAACACTGTCATCTCTTCTACAGGCTTTTTCCTTGTCTCCTCTGCACTTCAGCAAGAACATCTGTCCGCTCCTGTCCCGCTCAACAAACGTAAAGACCAATTCACGACCCGTAGTGGCTCCTCTTCACCGTGGGCATACAGACAACAATATCTGCTACAGCCCTGTCATGTGCCACATGGATCAGGCCAGAAACACCTAATCCAGGAAAAGACAGAAACGTGACAAAGTTCTCTTCTGAACAGCTTTCTTCATTTAAATGAGTATTTCTGGCATTTGTTCCAAGTCATAATAAGGTCAGTGCCATAGTTTAAGACCAGAACTCTAGTGCCCCGGCCAGTTAGTAGCACCACAAGCTGATACCTTTCTGTTTGAGGTACTTGGCTCCATTGTAAAAGCTCTCTCAGACCATGAATTAAGACCTAAAGGACTGACTGCGTAATAAGTTTGTAATCTTCACTGCTTTGCCACCCATGGAAGCCTTAGAGCCTTTGCCTTCATCTCTCTACCCAAGAAGAGTGACAAAGCAGCTGAGCCCATACTAAGATGCCACAGTGTCACACTGTGCCCTCCTCCAGGTTGCAGAGGAGGTTAGAGACTGTTTCAAGGAGTTTTAAACTACATTTCTGTCCCTAGAGGAGCACAAGCAGGTTCCAGGTAACCACAGACGTGTTCCTACTGTCACCTCGCTCAAGCACTACAATGGTCTCTGTCCAGAACTAACCCACCCAGCAGAACCAGTAATGAAGCAAAGCAGTCACCGGGGCCTCCACACCTGAAGAGATTAACTGAAGAACCTCCTCTCACAACACTAAGGAAGCTCTTCAAGTCATTTCTTTAGAAATGTTTGAGGTGGCTGACTAGAAAAAAAAGAAAAACATGCAGGAAAAAACTGAACTGATTTCTGGAAGCAAACTTAAACTTGGTCTGCATTCCAGAATAAAGGAACAAACACAGAAAAACACACAAATTAAATGTTTTGCAGAGCCACACATACTTTGGTCACAGGAAAAAGGAAAACAACCAACCAAAAAGCATGTAATTGATCAGATCACCTTCGAACAAGCTTGTTAAGTGCTTACCATAGACCTCCCCAGGAGCAGGTGATTCACTAGGACCTGGTGGTTCCAGACAGGTCTAACTGGCCGGTGTTGGGGAAGCAGGAGATGGACGCTGCTGGGGTTGAGAACAGGGAGTGCCCCTGTGCAAAGGGCTTGGGCACTGCACAAAGCCACGCCAGGCCTGCAGGAGCCACCCTCTGCAACCCAGCATCATTTTCAAGAGAAGCACCCAAGACAGCTCTGAGCACACTTTGCTGGTGTAAACAGTCACACTTTGCTGGTGTAAACAGTCACACTTTGCAGAACAGGGAAAGTGTTCTGGTGTTGAACACTTGGTCCCCGACTCTCTCCAAGGTCTAGAACTATGCCGATAGCAACTGGACTGCAGAGATACCAAATAAAACACCCGCACCATGGCACAGAAGGCCAGGTGCACCCTCCTCCAGTTATCTCACATTCATACAGATCCACAAGTTACCTTCTTTAAATTACACAAACAGTAAAAGCACCTGTTACTTTCTTCCAGAAAAGTATAAAATAAGGAGATAGTGCTTGTAAGCAATCAGTGATGCTTCCCTCAATTTACACTCCTTCCCACTGTTCTAATGTATACTGCCAGGGCTGTTATGGCTATCCAGGGAAACAGATGGCATTTGTAACTACAATTACTGCAATTATCCAGTGATATGAAACACTTGATAATTTCATGGACAGCGAAAACTGAGACACAAAGAGGAAGAGGATTAAACTGAAGCAAGTCAGAGTGAAAGAAAGATGCCGTGAGCCATATAAAAGCTAAAACCTTTGGAAATTCATACACAAGTTGAAAAGTTCTTTTGTTTTCTCCTAAAGAACTAGCACTGCACAGAATGCTGCTGTTTACGATTAAGCACATGCTTCATCAAATCATAATGGCTCTGTGTTAAAGAAAAAAAAAATCACAACGGAAAAAGCAAAGTTCTTGAGTAACCCGCAGCAGCCTGCGGGCACACCCATTAGATTACCCCCCAAACAGACAGAAGAGATAAAAATCTTAAATTCTAAATAAGATATGGTAGGATACAAAATTAAACACCTGACTTGGTCAAGTCCAGGTGAGTCTTCCCCTTAACTTTTTTTATGCAATGCAAGGATTGTCAAGAGCTTCTGCTTGGTCTGGAAACATTAAGCAAAGCATGAGTTAGTCCTATTATATGGCCACATGCTCTTCCCTCCCTCTCTCCACTCCCTGTCCTTCCATATACAGTGGGTACTGAGTGAGCACATCAGAAAAACTAGTAAGAAATCTGTGTTCAGTGCCCAGGCATATTAACTGCACACAGCCAACTAGAACATAGCTCTTTTCTTTATGGGCTTTGTTGTTGTCACTACCCAAAGTACCTTAAACCAAAACTAACTTGGCTTCCCTCACAGGAGTTGGGAAACATCTGTTAGGGTGGGGGAAGAAGGGGAGAAAGGGTACAGACAGCGAAGTGTCTTCAGTCCAAAGGCTAATACACATATCCGAATTGTGTCTGCACATCTTCGATTTTCCTGTTTCCTAAACAAACACCTGAACTTCCTATTGCTCAATGCACTCACTCCCAATGCTGTTTCTCTAGCTAGCCATACATCAGGAAATTCCACAGACTTCACCCACAGTTCAGCAGCACTGATTCGTGTTAGGGATTTAAGAGCCAGACTGGTTCTGGAGCATCAGCTTACTGTGCAGGTCACACAGTGGACCAAGACTCAGGAAAATGAAAGACTGAAATCAAACCGACTTTTGTGCTCTGAAAGGGAACATCTGTTGGCTCTCTATACCTCTCAACACTCCTAAAAAACCTGATATTTTTTTGACCTTCTCCTAACTACTACTTAAAGAAGCTTTACTGTCTCCAGCCTACCTGGGCTGCGGCAGGACAGAAAAGATTCTCCCCCTTCTTTTCTCCTTCAAACCTGGCACACAAGGTGTGACTTACAGCACAGCTCAAGCTTACAGGTAGGAATCTGGAGAGTTTTTAATTGCTGAACTGGTAATTAAAAGATTCTGTCAAAAAAAAAAAAAAAATTCACCCAGAGAGCAGATTGACTTGGCAAAACCAAAGTGTCTTTGAAATGTAACTAAGGCAGCCTCTCAAAGCATGGTCAGATCATAGAGGTTTAAGGTATAACTGTCACAATTACTTTATTGAAAAGTTAAATGCCTTTTTGCTAACATCCTGCCAAGTTTGAACATACTGTTAGGGTTAACTCTTATAACATCTTAGCACAGCCCCAACCGTTGAGTTATGGGCAGGGTGGGTACTGGTTACATGCAGAGAACAGGAATACTGGTGAGAGTGGGGTTTTTAATATATGTTTCAAAATCACCGAATGGTAGGGGTTGGAAGGCACCTCTGGAGATCATCTAGCAAAATACCACTGCTAAAGCAGGTTCATCTAGAAATGCATATATATGAAAATCTTTAATACTATCTTCCTTAAAAAACAGCAGATAGATTTTTTTTTTTTTTTAAGCAGCTTTCTCCTTTTAAACTCAAACTGGATCTGCCCTGTGCTTACGTCTCCTTTCAGTTACCCAATGTTAGCAGCTCACCAGCCTGTGAATGTTTGCCTCCCATTGACAATTCTAAAATTTCTCAAAATCAACCCACACCAAACACCAGGTACGCTCACAGAGAGACCTGTTTTAGGCAATACCCGCATTAAACTTTGGCCTCGTGAACACTTCCTGGTGATGCAGTTTCCATTACTCAAGATCAGAGCATGTATACTTTGTCTGTTAAGACTTCTTTGTAATGCCCTGAATTAATGCCTTTAATGCCAGCAAGCACCTACAAAATTCTTTGAAGGTGTCTGTGCACTTTCTCAAGTCAAAACACGCCTGACTGTAAGATGTACTCCATACTGCAAGCATAGATGGGTCTTGATTCATTTCATTTTTTCTTCCCAGTAAATACGTGCAAGAAGTATGAATACACCAAGTATTTAATCTTCCTGATCTTGACCACTTGCTTAAAACACTTGCTACATACTATCGCTTCATCCATAAAATTTTATCAGGTTCAGATGCTTTTCAACATAGCAGCTCACACAAGCTCTTCATCCTGAACTCGGGTTTTTATCTCAAGAAGCTCATGGTATCTTTTAAAAAGTACCTATGTGATTTTAGGATATGTGTATTACCAGATAATGGGGAATACAGCTGTAAATGAAAAGATAGTGAGGTTACTCAAAAAAAAAATCCCCTGGTGGGGCATAAGTTAAGTTACTGGAACACCTTTTCTCATACACATGAAATCATTGCACCAAATGTCTTGAGGTGCTCTAATGAAAGAGATTATGAATCTTATAAATCTAACTATGGTAACAAGGTAAGACAATCAATTACAACAGCTCTTCATTTCAGAACTTAAACCTTACTTAAACACAGTCAGGAAGAGACTACAGGTTAGAGGCTATGAGGAGACCCATGTCCAGGGCATTTACAGTCTATTAAGACAGACACCGGAAGAACTGAAATGCAGACTGGAGACGTTAATTGCATGGGGGGGTGGTGTGTGTGCGGTAAAAAAAAAAAAAAACAACAAAAAAACCCCCACACACAAATAAAAAAAACCAAACCCAACAAAACACACATAACCCAAACCAACTAAACCAAAAAAACAAACAAACAAAAAAAAAAAAAAAAAACCCCAACCAAACCCAAACACAAAACCACAACAAATCCACCTCTTGAGGAGGGAGAGTTCAGATATTCGCATCAGAACCTTTTCAATAGGTTCAAATGGCAAACAAATGGGGTGTTACTTGGACTTTTCAGACTGTCTCGCCTGGGTTACAGACACTTGGACCTATACAGTTACACTAATCCAAGAAGGTGGTTTTCTAGCCCAAACAAGCCACTAAAACAAAGCCTCACTTCAGCAACTCCAGTGCATCTTCCTAACATTAACTCCTGAATTAAGTACCTAAAAGTGATTGAGCCCTGAGACTCCACAGCAAACTAAGGTCAAAAATTTCTGAGGTGAACACCTTTCTTATTCTGAAAGCAGGAAGTAAAGGTCTATTTTAGGAATTAAGACATTTTCCCTACCCTTCCCACTACATTTCAGCTCTCTACGAAGCCAGGCACTACTGTCAGCTGGGTATGTTTGCACTAGCTTGGAAGCAGATGGGGACGTGGACCACAGTTCATCAGAAAAAGCCAGGCAGAAAGGCTGAGGAAGGGAAGTTCTGCATGTTCTTCCCCTTAAAACATGAGTTTAAGATGGAGGTACAGCCAGGTTAACTAGTATTAAACTCAGAGACTAGAGTTTTCTAGAATGATTCAAGTTAGGATTAAATACTTGTAGATAGTATTTTACAATACAGTGGAACTACATCAGCAACTCCCTGCTAGTGGAAGAGGGACGTTTTGTCATTACCACTCCTGACCTTCCACCACGACTCCCTGCTGCCTGCAGCATCACCAGGAGACCAGGAAGTTCACCTTACCAGCTAAAAATTAAAGAAAAATCCCACCCAAATACCAGTCAACTGCAAACCACCTTTAGATGTCCAGACACTTCAGCAAAGCTCACAGCATAGCACTGAGAGATACCTCTAACGTTTATGTTTATATATATCATTTTATACACTTATATGGCACATCAAACAGGGACTGAACCAAGAGTGAAAGCTTCCAGGAGTTTTTATCATACCACTTGTTCTGTTAGAAAAGGAGAGGCAGAATCATTAGCACATAGGTAATTAAAAGTTGACTCTTTCAGTCAGTATCACATCTCATTTATATTGTGAGATCACTGTAGCCATAGACAGCAATACACTAGTTTCTGTCCTATAATTTTTTCCTATTGCCACGAATAATCTCATGGAATTTTTGACCACTAGCTTGGACAATATCCAACATGAAAATATTCAGCTTCATTAGAAGAGTCTGGAGTATTTTATTTTTCAAAGATTTATTGACTTATCATTAGAATCTAATTATTTAGGAAAAGCTATAAAATAGCACTTGTATCTAATGAGAACTATCACGGCAGAAGATAAGCACAGCACTAATAGCTTTATTTGCCCAAATTATGTATTTATTCAGCTCCGACCTTTGGCCTGAGACTAGACCTTCTAGACTAATTCTGCAGACTACAGACAATTACTATAATCTCAGTTTTCGAAGTGCCAAGAACACTGAAATGGCAGCTCTGAGTGTTATTTAACCATCTCCTTTCATTAGCAAGGCTCGTTATTACTAGCATTCCCCCCAAAGCCTCACCCAACGAAGTAACACACACTAAGCGGGGGGGGGGGTTGGGTTTTTTGTTTGTTTGTTTTTTGGGGGGTGGGTTTTGGTTTGTTTTTTTTTTTTTTTTTAAGATGTGAACATTTTAAGAGATACTGAAAGAATTGGTTGCCTACCTAGGAAATAATGAACTTCTTCTAAGTGTGGTAATCATTCAGGAGCGCCAACAATAGAAGCTGCATGGTGCTCATATTCTAATGGCAAGATGAGCGGCGAAATCAATTAAAATGAACACACACCAGGTAATTTCCCCTTAGAAAAGGGAATATCTGAACAGCTTGCAGGTAGCAAGATAACAACAAGTTCACACTAAACCAACTACAACAGCGGTACCGTGCTAAGCACACACTTTTACTGTGGGAAATTTCTTGTGTTTTCTTGTTCCACAAAAGACAGGGTGCAAAAGCCTCACCAAACCAGGCTGGTCCAGCCACAGGGGCCGTGGCAGCCGAGCAGTCAGGAGAACCTGCTGCACCCCGACACCACTGCCAGGTATTTTTGCACATCCGTGTCAGTCATCACGCTGTGTTCTAAGATGAAAACGTGCCTTCCTCCTCCCCAAACCATTTCTCAGAAGTTTGCAGCTAGGCAATAAAACCTCAAATAGGGGGAGAATTTGTACTGGTCAACAAGTGCTTTTCCTGTGTGATGTGTACTTCCAGCTCTGGCAGCTCCAGACAGGGCCAGCATATGGGTTCCCACAGGGACAGTGAAGGAGAACAGAGCACCAATGTGCCAGTCACTTACGAGTCCAGCGGCGAGCTCCGTAACTTTAAGGTCCCTTCTGCGATGGGAACTTTTTCAAGAGACTGACATTTTGGTATCAGATTTTTAAACCAGACACATCAAGAAGTACTCACAACCTTAGTTCAGGAGTTGAGTCAAACAACAAAAAGCTTTAAGATTATTTTTCGCCTTGTCTCTGACCTAAAGTGTCAGGTTAACCTACCTAATTGTGAGAGTGAAAAGGAGGAAAGGGGATCTCTTCCAAGGCAGGACAGGCTGTAAGCCTTTTTGCTCTAGGACCAGTGTGTTCAGATCCTCCTGGCACACAAGCAGTGCCTTTGTTTTGTTTGAATTCTTGGGCACAACATTTGACAGATCCTATTCTGACAGAGGGGACCAGCCTTGATCACTCTCATCCAAACTTAGCAAAGCAACGTGAGAAGTTACCCACCCTTGAACCAAGACAAGAGAAATCTACCCCAGCTCAGCAGAGACACAGATTTCAGTGATGCAGGCTGACCTGAAATCACGAGGAGGCACGATGCCTGTCAAAAAGCACAAGCATTTAAACAGAGGCCAGTCTCACACGTGCAGGTACTCCTGTTTCATAAGTAGTGGTTCAAAGTAATACCTTTGTTTTCAAAAGCTCCAGATTTCTATTAGAACAAAAGATTAGAAATCCAATATAGAGAGTTCAAGGAACCTGCAGCATGGACTTGAGCAACAAAAAACAAAGTTTTGGCTTGACAAAGCACTTTGAAAAAAAAAAAGTAATACTGAGTATTTTCCATCTGTGATTTTCCATAACAGACACCAGCAGACTACAATGCTTTTCTCTGCAAGCACGCATTAGGCTGGAAAGAAGTTATATCTTTATGTCCTTAGAGAATGTCTTCACAGACTCTCTTATTACCACCAGCAACAGACTTCAAGATCAAAGGTTATTACTCCTTCACATCTGACAACAGCGTAGCTCAGACCGGTTTTCTCATCAAGTGGTAAGTTGCAATAGAGTGCATGAGGACTGTTTACACCAGGGAACACAGCATTTCGTTTCTGACCTTTCAGAAGCAAAGGTATGTGTATTGGAATGTCTACATTAGAGATGGTTAGCTGAAGTTCCTAGAAGAAATAAAGGGGGTGACCAAAAAAAAAAAAAAATCTAAATAGAAATAAGTACAACAACAGAAAGAAACCAAACCACCAGACTCCTGGTTGGGAAGATTTAGAAGTTACTGCTCCAGGTTTTGGGTGACTGTCCAACGAATCAACCCAGACATACTGTCCTGAAGCAGCTTCAGCTACTGTTGTCTCTCTTTGAGGTCTGTGCCCATGCCTGTGCTACACCTACACCCATACCGCAGTGGCACAATTGCTCAGAACTGGCGAATGCACTTTTAAACCAGTGAATTTCCAGACTAACACCCAACATTTACCACAACCTAACCTTTTCTGTGCACCTCACCCCAAGTCCACACTTCTTATGCTTATTAGCTCAAGAGTATCAAACCAGGCAGTATCTATTTTACCCAAATTATTTGTACAGCGTGAGCACAGCTGCATCAACAGCAGAAGCAGAGGACGGGCAAGGGGGGAGATGCCTTCCTGGCCGAGGACACACGCATGGCCCTCCCTTGCATTCACCCAGCAAGCGGCTGCACAGAGCCACACCCCAGCAGTGCGGTGCTCCTGAAGCTGAAGCATTCACAGCACGAACGTTTATTAGGTTGACAGAAGCAAGTTCCTGAGTGGCATTATCCTCCCAGCTAAGGAAGGCTTTAAAAAACACGGTGTGACCAATACTGTTGCAACTTACATATGGGGAAATATGTACAGACTCCAGTTCCAGGAACCAGAAGCTATTGAGTGGTTTTACAGTTGCTAATCCTGACATGTGAGCAAGATTTCATAGCACAGAACTGGTTACAAGCACTGTCTTGCTAAAATTAGGTTGGTAGCTGATCCACCAGGAAAAGGAAGAGATCCTAAAGCCCCAGTAAGCACAATTTAAATGCTCTTAAGCAGTGCCAGAATTTTCAGCCTCAGCAACTTTAGATTTTAAAGTCAAAAGTGTCAAATTGAAACGTGCTTATGTTCTCTAATTTTATGAAAAGTACTTTTGCCTTCAGTATTCAGTCTACATATTTAAGCAAGCACCAATTTCCATCTAAAAAAAGCATATTTACCAGCAAAACATTTGCTTATACTAAAACCAACCACAATGTTTCTTCCCCTTTGCCTCTGCACCTGCAGGTGTAGTACCATTCTTAGTCAGCATCACCTCAAATCACAGGGCAGGGAAACATGCAGGGAACTCAGAGGGAGCTCACTTTCTACTTGGCATTGTCTTAGGCACTGCACAAAACAGAAAAAAAAATATATATATATAACCAACATTACTTAACATCTACAGCATTAACAATGTTATGTATTTGACATGACCTTTAAGCTAGAGTAGCTAAGCAGTTAGATCTTAATTATGTCTTTTACACTTTGAGAGACTTTATTAGCTTAATAACAAACACTGTTTTACCTCAATAAGAATGTAATTGCCCCCAACCTGTGCTGTTATAACTAAGGCAAAAAAAACCCAACACACCTCCTGTAAGGCACCATCCTCAGTCAATTAACAATAGCCAGCGACTCAGTAAGCTGGACGACTGTTATCAGACTTGTTCTCACGTTAAGATCTGCTTTGCACTACCCAATGCCACAAACTACAGTTTAATGTGCAAATACCTACTCTTCCATTATGAAAAGCCCACATATATCACGAACCACATCAAGAAACTGCAAGAAAACATTCAGCTGAGGTGCTGCATAACCAAACACCACACACAGTCAACAAGTGTTTTTACAGTATGGCCATTTATGGTAGCAATAAAGGAGGCAAATGAAAGACTGGAACAGTTTTACACCAAGCAGTATCACTTCCCATGGTGGAGCTGATTTTAAGGAACAGATTAAAAAATATTTACATTAAACACTATATCCACAGACAATCCCTCGCTGCTTAGGGAATTCAGTCTGAGCCAGAGGCATCAGCTAGAGTCATGCAGACCTAGTATCACTGGAAAGTAAGGTCTGGTGCTTTCTTCTTCAAACCCCTGTTTTAGCAGCATGTTAGAGCAGGTTCCAGAATAGTTCTCTGCCCACAGTTTGTGAATGAGGTTCCTCCAAGGGGAAGGAGAGCTTAAAGATCAAATTGTGAGCAAACACTATAGACAGTTTCATTCAGAAGCGCGCAAAAAGGAAACGGTGCTCTAGGTCTTTGAAGAGCTGGATGCTCAGGCACAACCTGAGCTCTTCAGTGAAGAACTCCTCTCATGAAACTATGGGTGTTGCAGTTGGCTGTTTGAAGCGCAGTCGCTCCCAACAGTAGCCACACGTGCTGTGACAGCACAGCACTGAGACAGCCATTCTCCACTCTCGGCTTGGGCATCTAAAGCTTGTAAACACAGTTTTGCTTAAGTAACTGGCTAGCAAATTAATACTGCAAATAGGGCTTTAACATCAAAATGCTCTTCCTCCAGTATAGCAGCAAACTCTCTGAAGACTATTAAACAAACCTACAGAACTCTAGACTATCAAGAGAATGCAAACTCCCATCAGATCTAGAAATGCTCATCCTCCTTTTTGCATTCTTCCCTTGCTCCTTATCTAAGCCTCATACAAAAAATCCTCAGGGGGACCAACTGCACTGCAGACACACAAACCCTTCCAAGTAGGTGTTTCTAGTATGGCCTTTGCTGGTGCCCCAGAGCTGAGTGGACTCCCCCCACCCAAAGGTCTTTCCTTCCTGCTGATGGTATCTTACTCTTTCACAGGCTTCACTCCAGGGAAATGCCCCAACCCAAGTAGAAGAGGGCAGAAGCACTACCAGTTTAATACAACAGATCTTAGCCCAATTCAGTTAAGCAAATGTTTTCTCATCCTATTATAACACTGTAACTTTCTGTGCTTATCTAAACACATCTGGGCACAGGTTTCTGCTGGCATTTCTTATTACAAGGTGCAGAGCTAAAGCTTCAGAGCCACCCTCCTGTATCCATGCAAACCTTCAAGGACAGCTCTCTATCAAATTCCACTTGAATAGATTCAATTGTTCTCTCCCTCTCCCGCTACTCCTGTTTTGAATAAAACACAATCTTGCATTTTACCAGGCTTTCAAGATTCAAGGGAAAATAAGGAGTGCACACCACTGATCTTTAAGCATTTGTTATTCTCCTACATCGTACTCATATTGACCAGTCCATCTTCAAGACTGGCAGGATTTGGGATTTTTATGCTCATTTAAAGTGTGAATTTAAAAACTAAGGTTCTGAGTTCAGATACTTCAGTTTAGTAACAGCATATAGTCAAGATTTGTTCTGGGAGTTTCCAGCAAGGTGATTTCCCTTCTGTCCCCTGTGTGTTCTCATTCTTACAAAGAATTTACATAAAATCTCAAATAAACTTGTTTTCTAAACTTACAAGCTGCTGTAAGCCTGCAGAGAGCAGCAAGATCACATGATGTAGTTCATTTGCATTAGAGGATACATGTCGACTTCTCTACATAATAATTCCTTTACAGACATCAGTTGAAGAGAAAAGCATCAGTATCTGAAAAACAGGTGCACATCAGATGAATATAGGTCATGAGAAGCATCGGTAAACATTATCTGAACCACGTGCAAGGACGATCAAAGCAAGGAAGGACAAGGGCTGATGAAAAATAACCCAATCACACTAATCATATTTCTCCACTTACAACAAGCTCATTCCACTACCTCTCTCTTCAGTTTGATGATCACTAACTTGTAAGACATCTCCAACGAAGTCGGCCACCTTCTTCAGGACAGGTTCTGCGAACAGCCACTGCCACAAAAGCAACTCAGTAATTTGTTCACTACTAAGATACCTTGCCTTTAAAAAAGAAGTTAGTTACAGCAATGTTCTTCGAGCAGAGAGCAAACTCAGAAGAGGGGATACTAAGATGAATCCAACAAACAACACAGTTTTTCATTTCTACACAGGCTAGTAGTGACTTACAGGGAAGATCCTGTCTGAGTACTGTCTCAACATGACAAATTAAGCTTAGACTATCAATTTGCTATATTATGCTAGTTTACAGTCCTCCAACTGGACAGGTCCCCAGAGATGTTCCAGGAGGGAAGCTGTCACTCCTGAAATGGAACTTTCCTGCTCTTAGTTGTCTTTTAAACCTCTCCAAAGCAATCCATCCATTCCCCACTTCATTTCTGGAGCCCATAATCCAAGCAGAGGCCAACGCCACAGTGCAGAAAGCACAGCACCACAAGAATTAACTATCCCTGCAAAGTGCAAGAAGAAAGAAGGTGACCCAGCAGTTTCCACTGCAGGAAACAGAGCAATTGTAAAATCCCCAAACAAAACCATTGGAAACAAAACAAGTTTTCCTCTCTCCAAGCAAGTTCACATGGATAGAAACTAATAAATCAGTTACCTGGGTCAATTCATAACACAAACACAAGTGAGGAACCCATACCAAACTAGCCAAATTCATTGCCCTCTAGTACTGTAACAGGTTAGCAGCACTTGTCGAAGTGGCTTTATCTAGTAGGGAAGACAGCTTAAAACATCTTGTCCTGAAAGAAAGAACGTACTCCATCACATGAACACACCCATTTTCATTAGGAAAATCACCTATACTGCAGCCTCTAAATTCAAATTGTAATGTGCGATATTCTTCCTGGGTCTGACAGGCACACACTATAAAGTGTGACTTTAAAGAAGTAAGGAACATCATTATTTGCTTGCTTTCTTAAGCAAAGAACTTAAGCAAACATTTTATTTATAGCTATCAAGAGGTATCAGTACAGTGAATGCCATTTTAAAGTGTGTGAGCAGCGTGCAAAGACCTTCAATTTGTTTATTTTCAGAAGCTCGTAGAATGCACTGGGTTTTTAACAGTGGTTATATTTTTGTTGTTGCTTTTTTATTTTTTAATTATTGTTGTTTAAAAACAAAACAAACAAACAAAACAAAAAACACACACCAAAACCAACCACCTACTGCTATTTCCGCTCCCATATTCTACCGAGTAGTGATCTTGTGGTAAAGGCATTCAGTGAAGAGAAAACAGAGCGTGGAATGCACAGGCAGCCAGCTTTCTGCACCGAAACCACAGGAAAGCGCATTAGTTTCTCTCATTTTTATAGATTAGAAACAGGTTCTTCAACTTCATCATACTCAGAATAATGGACTATTCAGTGTTATTCAGATTTCCAGTAATCATAAGTGAAGTCTCCAGACAAGCAGCATGACAAGTAGAAACCTTTCTCAACACCTTCTCTTCTTGCTGGTTAACTCGTACGTAGCCAAGCGTAACCTCTGAGTACAGCACCTACCAACACACAGCTCCGCCAGCCTCAAACGTGCAGCAAGGCTCATGGCATTTACAAGGACAGGGGGATGCTAAAGGCAAGTAGTTTCTTTTGAGCTTTCTTCCAGCATTATGAAGTATTTTAATTCTAAGTCTTCTAGACTTGTTTCCTGTGCACGTGTTAAAAGCAACCTTTCATAATGAGCAAAGCTCAAAACTGATCGGATGGGCCGGACCCATCACAAACTGGAGCAGAATCAAGACCTCCCTAGCATGTTCTTGTTTTGGGGTTTGTTTTATTTGTTTGGGGTTTTTTTTGTTTTATTTTTTTGTTTGTTTTAGAAAGAAGACAGAGTTACACCAAGTCCTCTTCAAATATGTTTTGGCACTGACAGCCTACACATCCTTCAGGTTTAGGAAATCATTGTCAGAGCCTGGAGAAAAGACACAAACACGAATCTAGGGATATCTTCTTATGAATAGCTGTGGTAGCCCACTGCTAGGAGAGCAGGCAGCCACTGGTTTGCAACAGCACACACTTAAAAGCACTAGTGTGGGAGACGACACAAAGTCCGTGCTCCAGCCCGGAGGCGTTCAGTCAGCAATTCCAGAAGCAGCATACGCACGGGGTTTTGCCCAGGACAATCAGGCAGCTCGAGTCCCTTTCACTAACTATATTTCACACATTTTCTGGACTTGGGGAAGACAGAGGTACCATAATCCACCCAGGGAAGAAGTTACCTATGATAAATAGCTAACCGAACAGCTCAGGCAATTGCAGCAGCATCTCATCCTAACTACTTGCACTGGGGAAAAGCTGAGGCTTTTTTGTGTCTCAGGGTACTCGGCTGGCACTGAAGCACTCGTGTACAGAACGGCCAAAGCACATGCCCTGCAGGAAATTTTTAACTTTTAACATAAGCTGTTCAGCTGTTCAAAAGCTCAGTCTCAATTAGCTAGTCTGAAGCAAGTGGCCGCGGCTTAAATTATTAATCTTCTGCAATCACCCTGAACAAATTCTTCCAGATCACCACCTTCCCTCACGCAGAGAGGCAGCCAGCGCCTTTTTCAGGAGATCACATCAAGAGATGTGGGGCTTTTGTTTACTTCTTTCAGAATATTTGGAAATTGAAGAAATGCACAGAAAACAGCATTTCACAGGGCAATTTTAGCCCTTAAAGTAGAAAAATCCCCAACTCCTAAACCTTGAGCAAAATCCCTAACTCAGTGGGATTTTAAAACCCCAGGTCACAATTCCACTAACAGACATCCAGTCAGCACAGATCAGATTATTTCCAAATTCTGCTCAAAATGAGCAACTCTTATTATTGGTTTCCTTATTTGGGAGAAGACTTCTGGTGTGTCAGTTAAAACATTCAAGTCCTCCCACAAAACAAGTCAAAGCAACTATGGAGGAGGGGAAGCCACTATTAACAATGTGTGGAATGTAACCTACTTGAGAGAAGGCAGATAATATTAGGACAAGGAAGTTGACTATTTCAGATCTGAGGCTCTTTTCCCATACAGTCCCACCCATATAGACACTAGGCAATTTTAACTTTACATGCAGTGGTGAATTTCATCAACCTCTGTAGTATACAGATGACAAAAATCATCTTGACAGACAAAAACACGTTATCAAATCCTTTGGTTACCTGATACACACTCTATCCATTCTAATGGGTGCAAAAGTTTCTAGACAGCAAAAGCTAAGTGTCTTTAATTCAAAAGCTGAACTCTGATGTGACTTTTAAGTGAAAGAAGTTGAGACATATGCATCAGTATATTTGAGTGTTCTTTTCCAGCAAGATAGAAACTCCACAGGAGACAAAACATTGTCTATAGTTAGTAGATTTAGGCACAGACACAGGAATTCAGAAATTTTTCAGGTTTTAAACATCCTTGTTAAAATAAAAACACTCAAAAAAAAAAGTCTCCTTGCACAAAGTAATGTTCTCAGAACTAATACCCAAGGGGATCAAAGAGCTAACCCACTGAGGCAGTAAACGAACTTTCAGCCTTCGTGGTCTCAGAGGTGCACAGGCACCTACTGTAGCTCGACTAGTCAGAAGACCACAATAGCTCGAAGCCTCAGAGCTGCCTTGACATTTCTATCTGAACCTGAAAAAAACCACCCAAACCTCTTGCTCCATTAGCTGATCTGGCACAGGGCAAATTCTGAGAGACTGAGCTGAACACCTTCTGATCAGATAACAGGGTTCACTCATTAGTATTATACACAGGAGGCATTTTGAAACTGTTCTTGTGTGTGCTCTACACAGTAAGAGCAAGCACTCTTTTAAGTCTCATTCTCCATCTTGAGCAGAGCTGGAAGCCAGCTGTTGCACAAGGCTTCATGCAGTGGTACACACATCTTCAGTGGTTAACCCGCTGCAGAAGTTGCTGCCTGTCCCCTCCCTCCCCCACTCTGCCTGCACACAGGTCTCAGCACAACCGTGCTGGTCCACATCAACTGCAGAGAATTTTCCCTGGCGTTTTGTGATCCTTTTTAGAGCATCACCTCGACAGCTGAAGCAACACAACAGACCGAGTTATGAACTGTGTAACTGCTAGAAGTAAAAGCACCTGAAATTATCTTTCCTGCTGAAGATCTGTTTTCACATAATGCTAAAATCATGCTGAAGAATTTACAGTGAGCAACTCAATTCCTTTCTGATGATTTCTTGATGATGCTGGAGTGCCTCCAGGTGATTAATCTTCCCATAGTCCAGGTATGTATGCATCTTACAACGTTCAGTTACTGCATCAGCCAAAGAAGATGAGAGCTTAAACGTTTTGTACTTCAGCAGTTGGTAGTATCACTTGTACAATGTAAAATAATGCTGCACCAAAAGCTAGAGAAGTAGTTAAACCACACACAATATTGTCCAGCAGTTTAGTATACCTTTTCCCTTAGTTCTTGGGAGACACTTCTGGACTTGAAGAGCTAGAAGCACAAGCATTTGAACCAAAGCTGAACAGTCAACCACACTGTTGACTGGTGACAACCTATAAAAAACAGCATTAAAAGTAGTAATGCAGGGGATTTAAAGTGGTCTGTCCACTGGATGCCACAGGCAGAACACTTCATTTCTAGAAACAAACAAGAACCCACCTCACAAACAAAAAACCCACACACATAGACCTTACCTTACCCCTACAGAGACAGAAATAAGATCTTCGTCCACAGTTTAATAAAACTTCTCATTTAATATCCTCAGACACTAAGGCAGGACATATTCATCTTAATTTAGAGCTGCATTACCTTGCTTATATGTCAAGAAGGATTTTGGCCTCACAGGTTTCCATTCAAATTTGAGGGCCTGGAAATTGTTCATGGCATACAACCTACTGACAAAGCTTTTCCAAATTCACTGCAGCACTACAGGAGTGCTGCTGAGCACAGGAGGATATTGACTCCATCCATAATATTTTAAGACCCCCAAGAAGGATCTCAAGTTGAGGGAGAACCTGGTTCATGGGGAAGAAGAACTTCAGTTACAGGAAAGTCAAGGGATGGAAAATGATACAGCTTGTATATTTGCCTCTTGGAAATCTCCATCAAGACATGCGGTCAAGATTCAGATAGCATTGTTTGGGACCCTGGGGGGAGGCAGGAGAATAAGATGCAAGGCTAAGGAAAGTAAATATGTTTCTGAAGGACTTGGATGACAAACTGCTAGAAAAAAAAATCCTAAGCAGCAACTGACGTTGCAAGACGAAATACACTCGTAAGCGCGTTCTTGGTAATGCTGGGTCATGCAAAGCCAGAATTCTTTTAAATACATCACTGTCACTTTATCAGGTTTACTAACAAAGACTCGGTGCAAGTTAGTACAGGAAAACACTGTATGCATTTTTAACAGGATCTTTTCCTTAAGGAGTAGAGTTGGTTGCATATACACTAAGTGTATTATCAACAACTATTTTTTACACCTGATTACGAAGGACTTTCATAAAAGGAGAGATTTTCTGTGCTTATTTAGAAAGCCCCTCCTCAAGCAGTACCTGCTACTATAATCCCAATCACTTTCCTTACATAGATTGTCTAATAATAAAAGAAATTTAGCAGATCACTTTTCTACCCAAAGACACCAGATTTTTTACCACCTCCCTAGCATTTCATGGTCTACTTACCACATCAGAAGCAAAATATTCAGATTTGCTTGCAGGTTTATAGATTTTTATCTGCTTAAATGAGGAATGCTGAAGATGCTCTGTGATATGAGCTGAGAAAGTTCATTTTGCCAGAAAAACTCAAAATGGTAACAGCAGTGATTTAAAAATTTCTCCTCTTCCTAGCAAATATAACTCGTGAGTCAACATCTATCGCTAGTTACAGAATATTCACAACAGGACTGGAAAATCATTTGCTTGCAAGTTGCGTGGAAGCTCAAGTTTGTTTTCTGGCTTAAAAGACTCGAGGAAAGTGACACACACGATAGTTATGACTGTGAGGACCTAAGGTTAATCTGCCAGGAAATAATGCTTCTCACAGGTATTCTGCATAAAGATCTTTGTGGACTACTTTGGTTATTAGTGTTACTTTTTTTTTTTCTTGAACTATAGAGTTTTTGTGTGTCAGTGCTAACACACAGTTAATTATTAATGCACATTGTTCCTAGCAGCTAGTCCTTTATGCTATCTTTAATAGTTCCCTTCTGTGTACATTCCTGCCATCTGAACTCATTCTGATCTAGATTCACCAGAAACTACAGTTTACTTTCCGGACGCAGCCGAGAAGCTGGTGCAGGTCTGGTTAAACAAGCACGACTGCCAGATGAAGCTGTTTGCAGAGCTGCACACTCAACCAGACAGGGTAACTGATCCCGGGTGAAAACATTCCCTGGTTATTTTTAACTCTGCTGGCTTGTGGAGCTGCAGTGAACTAGATGGAGTAAAGAGCTGAAGTGGTAAACTGCCGTGGCAGAACGGGGGCCTTTTGAGCATTTTTTCTTGCTGGTAGTACTAGCTTAACAAATTAAACCTTCAATTACAGCAAAGCTCTGCTTCTTGCAGAGCAAAAGCATTTCTGCAGTCTTGTGTCTCCCCACTGGTTGTCCCGTCTAAAAAGAAAACAAGCCATCAACTTGCCCTCCCTTCCAGGGCCTTTCAGTTCCTCACCGGCACAGCGCTCCAACCCGCGACAGCTTCAGCACAGCCCTCACGGCAGCGCTCGCAGCCCTTGCTTTACATCGGCGTTTTGGGGAGCTCTACACAGGCCTCTTTCAGAGGCACCTTCTCCTTTTCAGTCCTTTGTGAGCACATCTGTACGTGTAAAATCCACCACAGAATTTAATCATTGCCCATGTAACTGGAGAAGTGCACTACAGACCTCCCCAGTAACCCCCACCTAGACCTAGCTCAGGTTTGAGGCTCTGCATACACTAAAGACAGCTAAAGGGGAAGTTCTCCAGCCCTTCCCTCTCCAGTAACAGATAAGGAACCCTGCCCTCACTTTAATGAAGGGCAGCCTTTGCTAGCAATGCTTGATCGATCTTGGGATCAAGCACTTCAAATGCTAATACATGACTTTATCTTAACCACGAACAGCCCATGCACTGCATTCTAGTCAGCCCTCTTAGAAGCAAACAATCTAGGGAAAAAAAAAAACAACCCACAATAACAAACAAACCAAACCACTCCTTTTAACCTCATGGAAGTTTCATCTTGAAGCAGTGCTATGTTTCAGGCAGCTTCCACATTGGGATGTGACTTGCTCAAGTATAGGCACAGTGTGCTGCTGTAGGAGAACAAGTAAGAAAAGGCAAAGCAAGCAGATCAAGTAAACATCCTTTTTGTCTACTTCAAGTAGTTAAGCTATAAAGAGAGGAACGAAATATTTTCTGCTGTGTTACCTGCTCCCACAGAGAGCCTTACAGGCCATCCTGGACCCAAGCTGTGAGTTAGAACACAAAAATGGCAAAGAATAGAGGGTAAAAAAAAGAGCCAAGAAAAATTTTTGTTCCCAGTCACAGGGCACATGCCTCTAAGTAGAAAAAGACAGTTCAGGACAAATAGGATGGGGCTCACTAACTTGCTCAGATGGAAATAATTCACCTGGGATCCAGCTCAACTCTCTAAATTGGCTACTACCAACAGGCTACCACTACTATCTGTCAGCCTTTCAAAACAAAACTCCAGCAACTTTATAAGGCAAACCATTTGCCAGGCAAGCATTGCCAACTGGTATTAGTTACCATTAAGCCTTTCAATCTGGATCATCCCATTCACTCTACCCCTTTCAACAGAAGTTTGTCTTATTTGATCAAAGCTACATCCAGAAATCTTTGGACACGTCATATAAAAAGCAACAGGGAAAACTGGGGGGGGGGGAGCAAAGCAATTACAGGTACTTAAATTTCAGTTATAATACTGGGTTTACATACTTCTTGAAATAGAACACATTTATAGTAAGTGCTCCTTTCACGTGCAACCTACACTTTCCTTTAATGGTGCTTATGGCCATAAGTGAAGACAAGACTACCAGACCAGTGCAGTTAAGCCACCTGAACTGCCAGAACCGGCAGAGATGTTATCCACTTGGGTTATACACCAGTCCAGACCCAAAGAGTAACTAATTTAGGAAGGTCTGCAAAAAGCCTAGCTTCCTACCAGCTAGGCAGAAGCCTGCTACATTTTACTCCATGAATCTGGTACTTTTATCTTTAGGAACATCAAGGAGGTCAGTCACATTTTCAGGCAATGCCTTTGGTAAATGCAGACAGGTTGTGTAACATACACAAACACGAGCCATTCAGGTCATTCAGAATTCTCCAAATATAAGGGCTCTACTCATAAGAGCCACCCTCTACCACCACTACTGAATACTGGAATTCAGAGCTCTGGCCAAAACCAGGAGCCTCTCCCTCTAGCACGGGAAGGAGAAACAGGGCCATGGGCCAGCGGCTGCCTATTCATCCCCAAGAGCTCAAAGGGCACGCCGGGCAGTAATCTGGGAAGCTGTGCCAGTACGCCTTGTGCAAGTGGCAGTAGAAGACAACCCGATAACCAAACGGTACGTCAATATTTACTCGCTACATAAGCAACCGCTGCTAGGGGTTAACACATGGAGAGGTGCTTTCTGACTGCAGTGTGGTTTAAGTTATCCTAAAGGAATTTCACTTTCGGAAAGGCTCGTAAATTCCTCAAAACCTGAAAGATCATTATCTCAAAATTTAAGCACTACTGCAAATTTATGCCAGCTTTTGAACCCAGCTCTGTTCTACCCTACACGTACAGGGATACATGGCATCCCTGCTGGCTAAGTTCCGATGCTTATACCAGTGCTACCTGCACCAGAACACGAACACACAAACCTGCGCTGCCCGCAAGCTAAGCCTGAAGTCACCTACTACATTTCCCAGGCTGGAGATCTACAACTAACTGGAGCGAGACGAATCTTTTGTTTGGCAGCAGTGCTCTAGGAAACAAGGAGCGGAGCAGTTCAAGTTTCACAAGAAGTGTAACAAGCAGCCCTTATTATTCCAGGTGACTGCATCACAAGTGCTTTGTTTTGATTAGGATTTTTATTTCACACCTTTAACCCCAACAGATGCCAACAATCAGTCACTCACTCTCCTAAACTGTATTTTGTCACCTTGCATTACGCTGTACCACTTACCGTAAGAAGGCCCCACGCTTTATCAAAATGTAAGCATACCAGTCCTAGCGTAGCCCTGCATGAATCTGCAGCCTGGAATTCATGGCATTTTATCCCTTTGATTTTCTTAGACGCTTACTTGAAGCGCAGTTTTTTTGACGGTCAGCAGTGGTTAGTCAGACTACCTAGAAACTGCCAAGGGGTTTGCACATCCCCCAAGTCCAGCATACAGAAGTGGTACACAAAGACATCAGGGTCTGTCAAACATCCAGCGCCCCGGCTCCAACACCAGCTGCATTTTCAGTTGCTCCTTTTCAATCTGCTTTACTACTTTAGAGTTTTACCATAAAATTCAGAACGAGCTATTTTCTTGGCCAACGGTTAAATGAAAGATAACAGATACCCTGAGCTAGCCCACCTCTAGCTTTATGGCCAGTTAATGAGAACTAACAGTCTTGTGAAAGTCGCAGCTTGAAAAAGAAAAAGGGGGAAAAAAAAAAAAAAAAAAAGAAAGAAAGGTCTGAACAGCTGCTCTCACCACCCATCCACAAGTCATATATGCTTGCTTTCAGACAAGTGTCTGATATTAACATTAAAGAGTCAACAAATCAGCATCCAACTTGTTTTACTCCCTAGTTAGTAGAACAGTAAGCTCAGCTCCAATCACAACTTGTTACTGACAGTTTAAGAGCAGTAAGAAAAATATTTTGTTTTACAAATTCAGCAGTATAAATTAAGCTTACAAGTACAGCATGAAATCAGTAAATAAACAGAAATCCAAACACTGAACCCCAACATACATTAAGTGTTTTAGCAGTTTGAAATATGTTTATGCATTACCATAGTTAACATTAAGCTGATTGACAAACCAAGCCCAACTCAGCCACACTGAATTACATCCAGTCAGTACCATCTTGAAGTTCCAGTAACATTTGGTAACTAATACATTCTTGTAAGTCACTAAAGTCTACTCAGTATGCAAAAATATACATAGCACTGTCAGAAAACAAAAGCTACATTTTTATGAAAAGGAAAAACAGTGTGACAATTTTAACAATCCTGATCAAAAGCATCTGCTATTTTGCAGAGCAGATTTAAACGAATAAAGCCTTGTGGCTTTCTTGCTGTATACTGCTAAAACTAGCTGTACATTGTTCAGTTTACGTTAAAAAAAAAAAAAAGCATGAAGTAAATGGCAACTGCAGGATAAAAAAAAAAACCAGAGGGTGATTAGGTATTTGCTAGGCTGTACTCCCTTTGAGCAAGGAAACCTGAATATTACAAAGGGCTGAGTTAGAAGGGAATGTGGGGTATTTTGTGACAGACCTCTGCATGACAGCTGGAGAAAAGCTATTGTGGCAACAGCTGTGTGCTCTGCACAGCTCGTACTCCCAAATACCTCAGCCTGCTCAGAGGCCAGCTAATAGGCTGCAATGCATTTTAAAAGTTTTCTGCCTCTTGGGATGTGAGCATGATAGATTATTTGTGTATGTTTTATATAAGAGAAGGAATGCTTAGTTCTATCACAGTTGCACAAAATACTGTGGTGTAATGTTGAACTAAGATTCGCTGCTGCTTTCCTAAAGTTCAGAGCTGCAACAGATCCCATCAAGTCTCCTCTACGATTAAAACATCTCCACTTCCTGTCTTAACAGTGCAGACTCAATAGCAGTAAGTTCATATATCATATCCTGATTTAAAGGAAATGATTTGGTATTTCCAGGATGAAATCCTGGCCCACCAACAGCAGTATCAAGCTGTGTTTATATCTCCCCAGAGGAAGAATTTTGAGGAACACACCAGTCATCTAACCACCAAAAGCTTTGATCTGCTGATTTGTACTCTACAGTTTCTCCAAGTTGTTAGATGAACTTCTGAAAAGTAAACCCAAGATGGCAAGAAATTACACACAAGTGACCACTTACACCTCATGTTCCGTTCCCACTGCGCTGCACCGATTAGCACAACGATGCTGAAGCCAGGACGTGAAAGAGCTTTCATTGTACGACATGGGTTTGCTCCCTCGGCCTCCGCACAAAAACATTGTTGTTTCAGCTCCAACCGAGGCACAACAACCTTCAGGAACCGCTGCTTTCACAGACAGGCCAGCATGAGCAGAGGTGCTTTACGTGCTGCTCACTACCACAACAAGAGACCAACCTCAGCCATTAATTACTACTCCTGTAAGAATGGCCACTCTCTATTTCCCCACCAACACCCAAACAAGGCTGGAAAGGATGCACTGTGCACAAATCCCAGAAAGCTGGCAAAAAGATGACCATGAACTGCTTCTTCCTACATCCTCAGTTCCTCATGTCCTCATTTATTTCACCTGCAGTGAAGGAAGAGTTTCCCCATTTTTAAACAGGAGTCCCTCTTCCTCTTTCAAAGATAGACCATAAAGCAGGGCACACGGGTAGCACCAGAATAGTCTTGTTTACCAGAAAATAGTCAGCAGCACTGAAGTAAAAGCAAGAATAACTGTACTTGAGTACTGATTTACTGAAAATTAAATAGAGGATTATAAAGAAGCAAGACCAAGTGTGGAAATACTTGCTAATATCAGTAAGAACCACCTTTCCTTTTTAAGCTTCAAAACTGAGTTGGTGACAGCCATATTTTAAACACAAGCAATAAAGAAGCAAAAGAGAATTTAAATCACTGACATCAAGATTTGTCACGTGGCAAGAGCTAGTACCGATCCATGTTTCAGTGAAGGCAACTACAAGTTTGTCACTCAATGCCAAGAAATTCCAGAAGTACGTGGTTTGCTTGTCATCAGTTTTAAAACAATTTGGGACAATTTCTTTGCAGTCTTAAAAGACAAACAACATATCTGGTAATACACTTGCCATAGATAAACTACACAAGTGGTTGCACAGCCTTGCATACATTTGATAACATCATAGCTTTAAAGAACGCAGGAAGATACTGGGGTGTATAAATAATACACCACCTCTTATAGTCTGTAACTCAAAACACAAACAACACAAAAACTCTAAGGTACCTGAAGTTCTGCTCAGAAGTCTTCATTTCCCAGCTATTTTTTTTTTCTTTCAGAGGGTTAAATTTTCTGCTGAACATCACTTTGTGGTGGTAAGATTTTATCTCAAGATAAAGCAGCTGAGAGAGCAAAAAGATGTAGATAACAATAGAAACTGACAATAAGCTGTTTTGAAAAAATTCATCCTCAACATGCCAGCTTAACACTACCAAGTGCTGTTCCCTCAACACTCTTCCAAAGTGAGCTATTTCTTTTTCTGCTATTAATTTGAAGAGATCCTTCTGGGTGACAAAGCAGACTCAGGTTCCTCTTCTGCAGATACTTAGTAGAAGAGTCAGTTGCAGCACTTGAGCCCAAACTTTTATTTCCAGAGGGGTATAGCTCAAGGTTTTAGTTTAAGGAATGAATTTCTACCAGCACTCAAATACCAAAGTTACCAGTGCTCTTCAGAATCTTACTGCTGTTAAAATAAGTGGACAGACCAAGGCATCAGGCATAAACTTCATTGTCTTTTTTTCTCCTTACATGTTTAATAAAAATTTCATCTCTTTTTGGGGAAAGTGAAAATTATCCAAAAAGCCTTTGACATTGCCAGGGACTCCAGTGATCCCTTTGGTGATGTTTTCCAAGACAGCAGCATCCTGCAACTGCAGCCGGGTCCAGCGGCGCACGTGACTGCCACAACCAGTTTAGATGTCCACAGGAGCACGCAAGCAACACCACCTAAAGCAGTAGTGCTGCATTTGAGTGAACGGCACTCTAAGCTGGCTTCAGCCAGCCATAGTAATTATCTCCACATACAAGCAATGATGAATTCAATCCACAAACCAAGAGGACTGCAGTTATTCTAGCCCCATCACCTTCCAAGAAAGCATCGAGTCAGTCATGTTACCAGCATCTGACCAGCTATCAACACATCACCAACACCGATGCAATCCTAGAATTATTAAGGTTGGAAAAGACCTCTAAGATCAAGTCCAATCATCTACCCAACATTACCATGACAACTAAACCATGTCCTGAAATGCCACATCTACATGGGTTTTGAACCCCTCCAGGGATGGTGACTCCACCACCTCCCTGGGCAGCCTGTTCCAATGCCTCACCACTCTTCATTCAAACTGATTTCCAAATAACTAGTTCTCCTAAAGCATCAGTTATTTTCACATCCTGTACAATACTGGATCTTCTAAGCATTCAGTTATCCAGCGCTTACCATGTTTTCAAAGTGCTGTTTTCTATGTAGTTTCTTAGTCTATGCTGCAGAGCTTAAATTCTCAAGAGAACGTTTACACCTCGCAAACACACAGATGCGCAGGTTAGTGAAAAAAAAGTCTGCAATAAAGAAATAATCTATCTGCTATCAGATCATCTGTTCTAACAAAATATTATTTGAGACTACAATTGCCCCAAGCATTTAAAGGCAAGTTTGCCTTCCTGTCAAACAGCCTGTCTTAGGGGTAGGTAGAGTATTACAGTCTCTCCTGAGTGGAAGTAAAGAAAACAGTCATTCTCTCCAGATTTGCTGATCTGCCATCGGCAATACCAGCAAGCAGAACGCAAGTAGCTGTCTCCTCCTTCCACCATAAATAGAGGTAGATTAATAACGCTCCCGTGACAGCAGTAGAAATCCTAAAAGCAACAGGGTAGAAGATGAAAATAAATAACGGGGGTATGGCTGAATTAGCAGTGGAAGAGAGAGAATTAGAGTGGAAGAGAGAGATGAAGGCTCTTCCTCGTAAGACTGGTCCACACACTTTCGATCACTTACTCTATCGTGGTTTTTACTAACAAAGTGACTAGGAAAGAAAGTTCCATTATCGAGAAGTTCAACCATCTAAAAGCATCAAGAGCATACGAGCTCAAAGGGGCGGCGGGCGACGCCCGGTCAGAGCCAGCACAGCGTGCCCCCCTGGCCGGGGGACTGCAGGAGCTCCCTCGCCCCGGGCCGGTTCTGGCGGCGCAGCCTCAGCCCCGGGGCAGCTCTCGGAGCCGGACGCCAAGTGTCACCGCTCCCCCGGCCGGTTACCCCGACTGCCGCTTCCCGGGCGGAGCGCGGGGCCGGACCCCGCCCGCGCCACCGCGAGGCCGCCGGTCCCAGCACCCCGGCGGCCCC